>JANHFT010002611.1:55194-65502 GCA_032467955.1 Pseudoxenodon macrops | reverse complement strand
CAAGCTGGATGGGAAGGTCACAAATTGCACTCAGATGACTCCAGTATTCTGCACCTGGCGTAAATACCAAAGGTGGGTTTCAGCAGGTTCTGATCAGTTCTGGATAAACAGTAGTGGAAATTTCGAGTAATTCGGAGAACCCGTAAATACCACCTCTGACTGGCCCCACCCCCATCTATTCTCTGTCTCCCGAGTCCCAGTTGGTTGGGAGAAAATGAGGATTTTGCAGTAACCTTCCCCTGCCACGCCCACTAAGCCACTCCTGTCCATGCCACCAAGTCACACAGAACTGGTAGTAAAAAATTTTTGAATCCCACCACTGATAAATACGTGTACTTGCCAAATGATCTAAATTTTGATCATGTCTCCATGAGAAAAGCTACACTTTTTCTGTGCTGTTTTAGCTTCGAATATTTGCTAAACATTCTGAATGGTTATAAATTGAGAATTTCCCGTACTCTCCAATAATAATCCAATAAAGCAGAATTCAAGAAGGAACTACAAAGAACAAACTGGCTTTCCTGAATGGTTAATAATAACACAAGCTCACAAACAGACATCGGTAATGTGTTCCAAGACAGCACAGAAAATGCATTACCATGCCTTCCTGCCATTCTTCCAAAGTGAACAGAAGAAAGACACAGCACTTGATATGAAGGCCTGAACAGGTGTGAAAACTGCAGGGCCTGTCTCCCTGGGCATATCTGGGATGGGGGAAAAATCAATGCCTATCACGAAACTTCAGTTTTTATAATACATAATTTGAGATGCCTACCTTAAAAGATAATTTCCTTAGTTTCTGAAGCACAAGTGGGAATTGTGGAAATTCTACTCAAAAGTAGAAATTGTATCTTCATAAATGATTTAGATAAGAGATAGTAGGAGACCTTCCTCAAATTTGCAGGATGTCACCAAGCTGGGACGAGTAGCCAACATCTCAGAAGACAGGCTCAAGATCCAGATAGATCTCAATAGACTTGAATACTGGGCCCTAGCTAACAAAATGAAATTCAATGGTGAGAAAATGTAGGTGTCTACACTTAGGCAAGAAAAAACAAATGCAAAGGCATAGAATAGCTGGTAACTGGCTTAATAGTAGTAATTGGGGGGAATCTGAGACTCCTAAGGGACAGTCACTTAAATATGAGTCAATAGTGTGCTGCAGCTGCCAAAAAAACTAGCACAGTCCTAGATTGCATTAACAGAGGACAGAATCAAGATCACGTGAAGTGTTAATACCACTTTAAAATTCTTTGGTAAGACCACACTTGGAGAATGTTGCATCCAGTTTTGGATATCACAATATAAAAAGGATGTTGAGAAAGAGTGCAAAGAAGAGCAACAAAGATGATTAGAAGACTTGAGGCTAAAACATATGAAGAACAGTTGTGTTTAGTTTAATGAAAAGAAGGACTAGGGAAGACACGATAGCAGTGTTCCAATATCTAAGGGCTACCACAAAGAAGAGGGAGTCAACCTATTATCCAAAGCACCTAAAGGCAGGATAATAAGCAATGGATGGAAACTAAATAAGGAGAGGACCAACTTAGACCTAAGAATAAATTTCTTGACAATTAGAACAATTAATCAGTGGAATGGCTTACCACCAGAAATTGTGGGTACTTCATCACTAGAAGTTATTAAGAAGAGGTTGGACAACCATTTGTCTGAAATGATATAGGGTCTCATGCTTGAGCAGGGGGTTGAATTAGAAGACCTCAAGGTCCCTTCCAATTTGTTAATCTGTTATGGGCTTCTTAAATTGATCTTAAGACAATGTTGGATGTATATCTGTATATCCTTGTCACCTGAACAAGTGAAGCAGCTGGTTGGCCTTGTCTAGTTTCTGATGATAAACCTGCTCAGATCTGGTTCAGAAAGCTATTCCAGGGATATAATTGGGAAATCAAGTTTGCCTCAAAGGCAACTGTAATAGCCCTAGTCAAGAACAGGAGTTCACATATGAAGGGTCTCACATAATCAAATAGGTGATGCAGGAAATGTTGCTTTATTACATAATCACCATCTAAACCAGGTGCCCATCTACATTCCTACTGCAACTCCCAAATGTCACCTTTTTGCAATCTTCAGAGCTCTCTATGACCACCCAACATGGTTTCCCACAAAGGAAATAAACGAAAGCTCCAATTTAAGCTCCCAAATAGGTTTTAAACATTTCTTAGATTCACCCCTGTCCCCCAGTTAAGACTAACAAATCCATAAAATTCTAATGCCTTCCTGTTATCTAGAAGTCACCCACATTTTTGCAGCCCAGATACTCTTGCCTCACAACAGGAAAAGTAATGAAAAATCCCTGCCCTTTCCAAAGGAATTACAGAGTCCTATCCATCTTTGATCCCATTTAAAAAGGGGTGGCCTCTGATAGCTTCCGATTGAGAACATGATTGTGTGAATCAGTCTACAGAATGATTCGAATTTGGTTCTTTGTCCCATATTTCAAACACAGGCCCCAAAAGTCGTGAAAACAAAGTTAGCATTTTATGTTATAGTCAGTGAATATATTACCGGTAGTGCTAATTTTTATGAAATAAGATGTTTCATAAACATTGGAATTTTGAACTTTGAGAAAAAGTCACAATAAAGAAATGGATGTTTATCCAACCAGCACTCCGAGGCTAAGGAAGACTGTCTTGGAATAGTTGATCACTGATGTTCTATTCTTCAAGTAGTTGATTTTTCTCGTGGATCTGTGGCTTTTATGTATCTCAAAGATCCATTTATCACCCAACAAATGTCAAATACAAGTTGTCCTCAATTTATGACTCTAATTGAGCCCAAAATTTCTGTTGCTCATTGAGACATTTGTTAAGTGAGATTTGCCCCCCTTTTACTATATATAATTTTCAGGTGTTTTAAAATTGTAGGTGTGCTTCCTAAGTATAGGTTGCTTTCTGAAACTTGTAAATTTCAAATTTTCAGAGAATGCCCACCAATGTTTGCATTGTGAGTCAAATATTGACAGGAAGCTCACTTTGTGTATGCAAGCTCTCTATCTTTTCATACAATTCAATAGCAAAGTTACTTTTAATCTGACTTGGTGGATTGAGAATAAATAGACATTACAGTAAATTCAGAGTTATTGGAAATTACACTGGAATTAGATTAAGGTCAGTAACAAAGACATAAACAATAACAAAGGGATTCTATTGCCCATAAACCAAATCTTCTCAGGAAGCTGAACCTTTCAGCAAAACAGAGCCATCCAATTCTTTCCTAGAGAGAATTCTAATTATAATGATTAATTCTTTGCCATAGAGGCTGTGGCCTAAAACTTGATAAAAAGCCTTGCTAAAGGCAACATAAGGATCAGCCTTGTCTGCAGAATTATGACCTCACAGCCAAGTTGTGACAATGGTGCTAAATATCATTTATATTTAGCAGTGAAATATGAGTGAGATTGTTGCAGATTTGTTAAGTCAGTCCGTGTGAGCTAAAACTTTATCAGCTAGGAAGGTATTCTTGAGAAAAAAAACAAGTCCAAAGTTTCACACTGACAAGTGTATGTTGGCATCACCAATACTGAATTATTACCATGTCTATCTAAGGTTCCACCTTTCTGTATCTAATTTTAATTTTATTTATTTATTTGTATCCCACCTTTATTAATTTTAAAAATAATATGGCGGAGAACAAATCCAACACACCTTCCTCCTCCTATTTCCTCCACAACAACAACCCTGTAAGGTAAGTTGGGTTGAAAGAGAGTGACTGCCTTAACCACTAGACCAAAATGCTGAATTGGGCGTAAATGTGATTCAATCTTTAGGGGTGTGAGGTTGCTCAAAAATCCACTTGGTTTTTGTGTCTGTTTTGGTAGTGTATTTTTTCAGACTTAATTTTTTTTTGGGAGACACGCCCACAAGCACTGGGATGGTGAAATTGCAGATGGGAATAAAAAACCCATTGTGGCACAGTGGTTAGAATGCAGTATTGCAGGCTAATTCTGCTGACTGCCAGCAGTTCGGCAGTTCGATTCTCACCAGCTCAAAGTTGATTCAGCCTTCCATCCTTCCAAGGTCAGTAGGATGAGGACCCAGATTGTTGGGGCAATGTGCTGACATTGTAAACTTCTCAGAGAGTGCTGTAAAGCACTGTGAAGTGGTATATACGTCTAAGTGCTATGGCTATTTCCCCCCTTTTTTTAAATGTACATCCCATTCAGCTCCAACACTTACAAAAGAGAACAAAATCACAAATAACATAGTCTGGGTTTTTTGCATAGAGATTTCCTCCTTTGTCCAGCTCTTCCTGGACAGACCATGTAATGTAATCACATTTTATTTATGTATTTTTATTTATTTATTTCGTCAAGGATGTATTAGATAACAGATATAAGTATAAACATACCTATGAATACATGAAATGGGTACGAATAAAAGGGAACATTAGGACAGGGACGGTAGGCACGCTGGTGCACTTATGCATGCCCCTTAAATACCTCTTAGGAATGGGGTTATGTCTACAGTAGACAATCTAAGGTTAAAGTTTTGGGGGTTTGGGGAAGAAACCACAGAGTCAGGTAATGCATTCCAGGCATTGACAACTCTGTTACTGAAGTCGTATTTTCTGCAATCATGTTTGGAGCGGTTTACTATAGTTTTTTTATCTATTGTGTGCTCATGTATTGTCATGGTTGAAGCTGAAGAATTCATTGACAAGTAGGACATTGTACCAGATAATTTTTTGTGCTACACTTAGGTCAGATCGAAGACGGCAAAGTTCTAAGTTGTCTAAGCCCAAAAGTTCAAGTCTGGTGGTATAAGGTATTCTGTTGCAAGTAGAAGAGTGGAGGACTCTTCTCGTGAAATGTCTCTGGACTCATTTGATTGTATTAATGTCTAATAAGCAGTGTAGGTTCCAGACGGACGAGCTGTATTCAAGAATTGGCCTAGCAAAATGTTTTGTATGTCTTAGTTTGCAGTTCAATATTACCGGTGAAGAAGCTACGCAACTCTTAATGGCTTTTTGGCAATGCTGTTACAGTGAGATCTGACACTTAGATCATTTGAGATGAGTATTCCAAGGTCCTTGACAGAGTGAAGGTCGTCTATGAGATCGTATCTGCCCAGCTTGTACTTTGTGTTCTGATTTTATTTTTTTTGCCAATGTGTAAGACGGAGCATTTGTTGGATGAGTTTTGAAGTTGCCAATTGTTTAACCATTCAGACAATAATCAAAGTCCTTTTGTAGGGTAGCAGCATTGTTGGTGGTGTTAAATAGTTTTACATCATCAGCGAAGAGAACACAATTGCTTATAATATGATCGCAAAGGTCATTTATGTAAAGTATAAAAAGTGTGGCTCCTAAAACTCTACCTTGGGGTACATCACTGTTAGCAGGTGAAGGGTTTGACAGTGCACTCCCTATTTTGACTACTTGTTGCCTGTTTGATAGGAACACAGTTATAAACTTATGCAGGGAACCAGAAATGCCCTACTCTTTTTCACACCAGCTTCAACTATAACTTTGCAGTCTTGCTTTGCTTTCATTTGTTTGCTTCTCTGATGTTTTGTTCATTAATTTAAAGTGGCAATGATAAAAGCACTGTCATGAATGAGTGGTGTGCTCCATCACCATCATCTCAGACTGCCAGTTCACCCATGCTTTCCTAAGAACATTTCAACAAAGCAATGATGCCTGTTTACTAGAAAAGAGACAGGAGTGTTATAGATAGTGATTACAGTAAATAGTAATGGCAAGGAGAAGGACTAAATATTTTGCCTTAATCTGCCACTTTAGCTCACCACTTTTTTTTTCCTGCAAGAGTGTGGCTTTTTCATGAATACATTACTCACTAACCCACTCCTTCCTCTCTCCTACCCCAAAAAGAGGCTGCTATCAGATTTATGCTGGCACTTTGGTCCATGTAAATTAGGGAAATGACTTCTCCAATTCTCTCCCCTTCCCATCACATCTTTGATGTTGGGAAAAGGAGGAAATTAGTAAGTTATCAAAGCAAGGACTTGTTGTAATTAAATATTTAAGCAAAGTATCTTAAGATGGGCAAGCTTTATTTGTATGTTAAATTATCTATAAAGAGAGTTCAGTCTTATCAATCACCATGTAACATCTCATTAGATCTTTACAGGTACTGAGTCTTCTTTGGAACCTTTTAAATGATTTAGATTTGTAAAAATGACTTCTAGTAATTGAATTATCACAGATACTATAACTATAACATGTGAGTCCAGCAGAAACTGTGCTTCTGATTAGCATACCTTTCAAAGAAATGTTTTATCTGTCTTCTGCATTATCTACCTTAACTTCTGAGGTGGTATAAAACAAAACAAAACAAAATGTTTCCCTAAAGCTTGGGTTTGGCCAAAAACATTCTGCTCTCTAAAGCAAAGGAAAATATGGTATAGCTATCTTCCATTCCATAATTACGTTGGTAGCTACATCTTGAATCATCAGTATTCTCCATAGCAACTGATGTCAGGAAGGTAGAAGACCACTCTGGGCAAAGAGGTGGAACAGATAACTTTGTTCTCCAATACACCACTTCCTAAGTCATTGTAACAAAGTAACTTCCTAATTTTATCAATTGTTAAGTACAGACTAGTTTTTAAGCTAAGACTATTTGGGCTGAAAAAAAGGTACAACACTAGATGGCAGCAAAGTAAGCTCTCTTTGATGCCATCTATCAGTCATCTACATTAATCTCGGTATAATTGTCCATTAAGAGACTACACAGACATTTCATTTAGCTTCAGATCTGCACATCA
This sequence comes from Pseudoxenodon macrops, assembly GCA_032467955.1. Taxonomy (NCBI): domain Eukaryota; kingdom Metazoa; phylum Chordata; class Lepidosauria; order Squamata; family Pseudoxenodontidae; genus Pseudoxenodon; species Pseudoxenodon macrops. The sequence goes on along the minus strand of JANHFT010002611.1, from coordinate 58,756 downwards.
TTAGCACAAGAGGTGGGAGGGATTTTGGATATTTACTTTCCATTGTAGAAAATAAATATGGATACATATCATGAGGTTTGTATATATGTGCTAGATGATGTTATACACTTATTTGTAAAATTTATCTAACCACATCAGACCAGCTGGATTCTAGCAGGGGCTAACAGAAATTAAGTCTTAAAAGAAATTGCAAATCAAAAATACATTATGATGAAACTGATGCAATGATGCAAAATATAGATTTACAATTTTCTGGAAAAGCATGAGGCAGAGCTAGATGAGATAGGGATTACAAGAAGAGAAAGTAGAAAGCAGTAGAAGAAAGGGTCTGGTGCTAGTGATGCAGGATTCAAATGTTGGTTAATATGTCTCTGAGGAAGGAATGGTGCTTTGGCATTGAAAGAGATGGTTTCTGGGAATGTTCCAGTTGATATAAAATGTTCCAGTTTCAATTCTTAATAAGGAAATTGCTGAAGATTATGTGGTTTGATCTGAGTAGTTGGCCAATAACCTTGTCAACTGTTTAACTTCTCTGCCTAATATGACCTACTTTGGGGTGGCAAGAGGTTCTAAGCTGTTCAGTTTATTTAATGTGATCAGTCATATTAAACAATATCTTCTTCCTTGTCCTAATGTTCACGTTGGGTTGGTCTTACCAATATAACTGAAAATCCAACTTATCTCTCAGCACTCTGAAAACTGACCTGTCTGCTATGCAAACCTGGGTCAAACCATTATATATTCTTGGCTTAAATCTTATTTCTTATTCTTTGTGTGACTGGGTTAGTCTAATTGTTTTGAGAATAAGCAAATGGATATAAGGCTGACAGTTATAAGCATGGCCTAAGTGCCTGCTCTTTTTTAAGATTAAGAAGTTACCATTTGTTCTACATCAGCTTCTTTCACTATCAATCAATAGGCTTAATTATGCCTATTGCACTGTATGTCATCATGATGCCTGTCCCAACTACTGCTGCCTGTCCCAACTACTTAAAGAACACAAAGTATTGGGAGCAAGATACAGTTCTGGCACAACCAAGCCTTGTTTATGATGAAGAAGACTTTTGCAAAAGTTGTCAACTAGCTTGCTCGGTCTTTCTGTCACCCACAAAGACAGAACCTCATAAAGATAAATGAATGGTCATTCTTCTAAATGTCAAATAAAATCAGGTTGTGCACAGTACTAACCTACCACTTGGAATTATTCTTGGATGTAAATGATTATACCTCCTAAATTCCTTAATCAAGTCATGGCTAAGAAAAATGGAAAAGCTAAGTAAGTTTGAACACACAGTGATTTTCTTGAACACGCACAAAATCCCCTCTAAACTAATATTTAGTTCTATTTACCCCATACCCTGTTTAACAAGTGATTCTTTTTTTCTTATTTCAAAAGCAGCCTGAAGCACCAAACTAATGAATTTAGACATCCTTTAAAAATGTTCACCTCTTTTCAGGAAAATTGTATAGCTAATACACTACCTAAGACCAATTTATAATAAAGATTTTACACAAAATATATAATAAAAACAGAATAATAATATCTTACTTATTCAGCAATGCCTTAAATTATAGAACCATACAAATTTTGTCTCCAAACAGCATCTAACTATTAAAAGCATTCTTGAATGTTCTACTTCAGGTTCATTTTTTCATGTTCATGTAACATTTACAACATGTTCTGTGTACAGCCTAAGAAACATAAGGAAAGGGGATCTATCTTGATGAAGTACATTGTACCATCTTCATACAATATTGAACTAAGATCCATTAGTCAAGATTAACTAATCTATAGGTAACTGGGAAAATCTGCTAGTTGAAAGTGGGGTGCTGTTTTGCTCTGTGGCATTGTTTTAAAACAGAGCTTTGCTTGACTAAGCTTTCAAAGCAAAGTGTTCCTTTTTAAGAACTATATGGCAATAATAAACATTTATTATCTACCTTTAAAAGTTCATGTGAATGGAGAAAAAGAGTAGAAATATCCCAACAGAATTCCCCAGTTTATATAGACAGAATGAAGGAGTTGTTGGGACTTCAATACAACAATGCACTATCTAGCTCAAAAAGGAATCTTGCTTTTTCTTTCCATTCTCAAACCAAGCATTAATGTGTTGTGACATTTTGTGTTCCCAAAGTGACTAGCCTTGCCAAATCAGTGCTTATTTTGTGTCAGACACCAGCAGTTCTCAAGCAAATAGAAAAGCAGCAATTCACCTGGAGGAATTCTTCCCCTGACAATAGCCTTTTTCCCATGTCATGTTATGGAAAGATCACAATTTCAAGTGTTTGTTACAAATAGAATGAAACAAGTGATCATGGTCACAAGTCAGACCTATCTGTCAAAACAGTAAATATGGAATTTGACATCAAGATTTGAACTCAAAACAATGCTGTTCCTATTACTTTGTCCTCTTATGGGTCAATCGCATAATCTGAAATGAGACCTGACAATTTGGGAATAATTTTAGATAATTATTGTTTTAGTCTTTTTCATGGATCAGAGTTACTGGCTTGGAAGATGAGCAAATAACTAAATAAAATAAATACAACTGACCCAGCAGTCGGAGCTCATTGACTGTGGATATTCATTAGGATTTAAAACATTCTTTTTGAGGAACATTTGTTCACATCTTCAAAACAAGCATTTTTTTTCTTGTGAATTACAGTGACAACAGTACCAAAAAAATCTCAATCTTGAAGAAGGGAAAGAACTCACCATTTGCAACATGTAGATGTAGGTATAAGGAAAATGCTTAGCCTGTCAAAATTTTTGGAGATGCCATGTCTAAAAGAAACTCAAGACAGGACAGCTTGAATGAAATATGAGAGATTACCTAGAGCTGAAATAATTTTCAGGTTAATTTCAACTGTAAATGGATTCAAAATGATACTTCAGGAAAGGGGATCTTGAGTAAGCTAAGTCAGACATGCACAACCAGGAATGAGAAATAATACTTTAATGACCAGAAAACTAGTAACTCTGAATTACCAGGGAATGGAACTTTAATGGAACATGTGTCAGAGTATCTCCCTATAGTGTGAATCTTTCTGATGATTTAATCAAGGAACTGTTATTAAGATCATTACGAGAAAACTATAAATATATAGTAATCAAAGTTCATGATGAAATTTCCCTTGAGGCATACTAACATGATTTGAATAATGCAAACGAAGAGACTTCTTTGAACAAGATAAAAGGAAGAAATGTAGTCTGCCATTATTGTAAGAGAAGAGACATGTTAAAGAAGAATGACATGTTGAGAGCTAAGATCAATACCACAGTGAGAAAATTAACAAATATCCCAAAAGAAAGCCTGTACAAAAATATATATTTACATTTACAAACCTTTTCTTATTTGAAATTAACATAATTCTGAATTTGAAAAAGGGAAAAACCCACAGATATTTGCTGGATAATGTACATTAAGTCAATATATCTGCAACAAAAATGTTTATAAGTCCTGATAAGTCTTACCAAGAAAAAGTTTTATTATTATTATTATTTACTTTATTCATTAAACATGAAACTCAGTCAACTGAACATTCAAAAATGCATCACAAA
>JANHFT010002611.1:38424-51823 GCA_032467955.1 Pseudoxenodon macrops | reverse complement strand
TTTTCCTTGTTTTCCTCCCTCAAAATTAAGGTGCGTCTTATACTCCGGTGCGTCTTATACTCCGAAAAATACGGTATTTAGCATAAGTAACATTTACATGGGTGAATATATTTTTAGATATTTCTATTAAAGCAATACCAGAAGTCATCAGAGAATAAACGATTGACAGCCAAGGAGCCCTCCATCATACCTACTTACACCTCCAGCCATAGGAATCTCTTCTCCCTGGTTGTTATCTCACTAAAGATACAAAATCACAATCTTTTCCACTGCATTTGCAATCAGCTGCATGACTTATTGGATATTGAAATTTAGAGGAGGCTTTTGGATTCACTTTTTATCCCTCTTCTTACTCAACTCTATTTTTTTCTCCTTTTGTGAAATACCATTTACATTGTAACCTAGAGAAGCTAGATTGCCTTATGATTGATCTCAGAGCCACTTTGGGTCAAAGAACTGAGGAAATAATGCTTTCATGAAATGAAATGGAATATTGATCTTAGAGTAAGAGATCTGACTATATTAGAATGATGTGTATTTATGGCCATGAATGCCATGGATTAGTGACAGCAGGATAGGCCAGTTCAGTTGCTTTTATTACTTTGTTCTAGTCACTGGGCTTGTTCAAAGATATTTACCACAATTTCCCACAAACAGCATCTGTGTAGGTACATAACCTTTGCTCATGAATCACTTTTATTTCTTTGCTAATACAATGTCTTGGAAAAAAAGTCAAGAAAAGTAATCCCAATTTTTGATGAATATTTGATTCTCTATCCAGTTCTAGTAAATATCCAAATCAGGCAGTTTGCTTGGCAAGCGAGATCAGCTCATTACACATCATGTTACATTTAGTTGTTCTTTCGGTGGCTCTCCTGCAGCCTTTGCAAAGTATAATTTTTCTTCAAGTCTGTATGCTTTTCTCGTTTGCTTTTCCTCTCAGCATGAAGTTCTAAAAACAAATCATATCTGACAACAAGCTGAGATATTAGAAATGACTTGGAGGTACATTTTACACAGTTCAAGAGAACTGAATTTTCATCCACAGATACACTTTGTTGTCCTTTCTCCATATTGATAATCCACATGAATTATTTTTATTAAAAGATTATAATTATTAGTGGATTTATGTATTTTTGCCATCTTTCCTCCACCATATTTGGCTGGGCATAGAACCTATTTTTGAAACTAGATTTAAACAGATTTGATTTGTGTTTCAACTTTAATCAGTGGTTTAATATCTTTTATGTTGAGAAGAGATGACAGAGTTTCATATTGCAGATAGTAAGGGTCAGTATTTTAAACTTATTAAGAACATTAAAATGTAAGATGACCTGCTAGATTAGACTACAGCACTTTTAGTCCAGTATTTTGTTTCTAAAAGCAGACAACAAGACTTCTGGATTACTCACAAATAGCAAATGAGATACAGTATAGCTGTCTTCCCTTGCTGTTCTTCTGGAACTGGTATTTGACTGTACACTGTTTCCAACTTATATGTAACACTCATCATTTAAAAGTTACAGGTTAATTATGTGCCATGTGATTGGTCGAATTCATTTCTACTTTCTTTCAATTAACTTTATAGAATGATTCCTGGAACTATTACTTTGAGAAAGAGATAAATGTCTCCTGTCTACCCATATTCACTATGAACATCCATGGAGAGTCATATCATTGCTTCTGATACAACATAAACTACATAACTCGCATACTTGTGTCACATGTTGTGAAGCAAGTATTAAGTGCATCCTTTGATGTTATCATCTTGTCATCATTATTGGTATAAATTTCCCTCTCTTTGTCATGTAGATTCTATTAGGAGATGCACTAAAAATATATTTAAAAGCGTGAAAGTGCTCGTAGTTTTATTTTTAATCCCTTTCTTAATTATCCCAAGCATGGAATTTGTTTTATTTTTTGTTCAAGCAAGCTGAATTCAACTCACTTATATTTTGTTCTCCCCTCTCTCCCTTCAAATGTAACACCTGTGGCTTTATACCAAGGAAGGGTAACCGAAGGATCTGAGCCTTGATAAAAATTACTAAAGGAAGCAGCCACTAGCACCAAAACATTTTCCTTCTCTGCCTTAAGCAAACAAATAGTAGCTGTTTCTAAACACTACAGATAGAACTGAATATGAAATGATTTTTCCATGTTCTTCATTTCCAACTATGTGAGCAATAAGAAGCATGTTTACAAAATAGCCTAGATTTGTCTGTTTAGCCCCTTTTAGGGTGTGACAGGACATTCCACAGAAATGATGGTGCAATGACTAAAAACAAAGCAGCTTTTCTCCTTCATCATCTCTCAAGAGCCAGGAATACATGAAAGACATATTGTCTGCTTGCCATTTGCTTTTTCAAAAATGTACATAATATCACAGAGTTATACAATATTTCACGTACAACTTTCTTTGGGCTATTAGTTTGGACTTTGATTATTTATTGATTTTGCTAAATTTTGATTGTTTTAATGCATTGATATATATGAGATAAGAGAAAGCATAGACACATATTTAAAGTAAAGATCCCAGAGGGGAAAAAATGTTCAAATTCTTTTTCAGCAGTTAGAGAGGGCAAAGATTAGAAAAATACTTAGCATGCATTTTTGAGGCAGGGTACCATTGCATTTCAAATTTTACCATATTGAATGGTGACATCATTACACCAGCAGTTTCTGTGACATGTTCTAGAATATTAGTTATCCTCCTTATGGTCCTTGTGCATATATGACTTGACTCTCCACTTAATTTGTGCCTTGAGTGGAACATTGGAATACACAACACATTGTGGGCATGCACCCATGAAAACACACACATGCTTGTTTCCTAAATGTGCCTGCTATAATTCACTAAAGACAAAGCATAGGCTTTCTCTCACATATTTTAGGAGGAAAAATCAAATAAATGTGGTCTCTGAGTAGTGGCTGTAGCACTTGGCTAAGAGGTTACACTAACCTGGAGTGAGTTTGAGAATAGACAAGGCTACAATGGGAAATCCATGCCCTCTTCCTTTTTTGCTTATTTAATCATTCTTTTTTCTTTCACCTTTTTTCTTTTCTCCCTCTTCTTTCCTAGATCCCCCAATTCCACCACCAACACACACACACACACACACACACACACACACACTTTTACCAGCAATTGCCAAAGGAGAGACAATCCTCCTTGGCCGAGGCCTGTGCTAATTGCTTGAGTAACACTTTTGAAATTAGGATGTCCATAGCAGGTTGTCCATTCCTGTGTCACATTAACTGTATGATGGGAAGAGGAGGGAGCATGTTGCTGCACGAAGTCCTGAGAAGATGTGTGAATAGGGGCCTTATTTCTTCTTTCCAGTTGCTATGGCACTCCAAATATTATGGGAGAACTCTGAATGGAATGGTGACAATTTAGTTTCCTGGAAATGGAAAAGGCTTAGAGGACAAAAGTTGTCAGTGAGGCTCTTGCTGTGAATGAAATCGATGTCTGTCTCTCAGACTTCTTAGATTGCTTGACTGAGGTGTTGATTAAACTAAGATGAGGACTGCAGTTGCAATTAACACCAAATGAGATTTGCTAATTGACTTCTCTTAAATCAGATTGGGATTTCCCTTCTGCTGTCTTCTATCTTTGATTGGACTCGATAAGGAGAGAACAGTGAAAATTGACTGAGGAGGGGCAGCTACTTGAAAATTCAATCTGTTTTAACTCATGTAGGTACAAATTGGAATTTAAATAAATAGTCAAAGGAAATGATAAGTTTATAATGTTTATAATGTTAATGATTAGCCAAAATGATGTATAATTTGTACCTTCACTAATGAGATTAATTGAATTGGTTTATTAGACTTGGACAAAAAAAATAAAGTAGTGATGAAAGGTAGACTTAGGAAAGGAGTTCAAAACAAATATTACATCTCCTTCCTCTTATTTTTGATTGCAGAAAGCACAGTGATTTTTATTTTTATTTTCCTTCTATTTGGCATTGTTAACTTTCTTATTGATATTTTTTTCAAATCTCAGTTTGCAGGTTCAAATGAAACTATAATGAAGATGATAATATAAGAGGAATGTAATACAATTCTTCAATAAAATACAAAAGAAAACCTTGGCTGCATGACTAAGCCTATAAAAATAGAAGTGAGAGAGGTCATGCCTTTCTTCTCCAAGATTTCTTCTGGGTTTCACTTGCACCAACTCACCTTCTTGCCTTGGTGTAGCTGCTGGTTAATTACTACTGTCTCTGCCTATCTTCCAGGCAAAAGGCTTTACCTGGTGCCTTCCACCTTGACCTTGGCATGTAGAACAGCCAATGATTCCAGAATCTCAGTACCTTACTAATAAATAATAGGGAAATATTACTAAATAATAAAACAACACAACAGCAAGAACAATGGAATATATATTTTATATATCAGTTCCCAGTCCTACAGCTTTTAGAGCTTGTGAGAAGAGAAAATATAGGAAGGAAGGAAAGAAGGAAGGAAGGAAGGATTTCTGATGCTCCCTGCCAGATTCTCACATGGAGTCAAAAGTTGCTTCTGCTCCCACTGATATTTGCTCACTTGTGGTCTTTCTGTTTCTCTTTTTTGGTAAGGAAATATATCTGATACAGTGACACAATGGTTCAGTTAGTATAGTGCTAACTAAAGATTTACCTATGTCTACTAAGGTAACAAAATATCACTTTGGTGTAGTTGTGAAGGCACTAGACTACAAAACTAGGAAATTGTGAATTCTAGTTTGCTTTAAGTACAAAGCCAGCTGGGAGATTGGGGCCTATCATTCATTGTCAGTTCTAGGAAGAAGCCAACAGCATATCACTGTAGGAGATGACCAGGCTGAGCTTGAGGGAAGGGTCAAACGCATCATAAGTCATGAGTCCCTATGCACCTACAAGAGATGTAAGTGCAGCCCACCTTGAATGCCTTCTTAATTCCTGCTCATTTCCCTTGACTGTTAGCTGAGATACTTGTAGAGAGCTTAAGCTTGCAATAAATCTTTATACTCATTTGAACTGCCAGAATCTCCTGATTTCCCAGGTGCTTGACAATCACTTCTGAAAAGAAATGTCAAGAAAACTGTAGGAATTAGTCCAGTTGCCAGGAGTCAAAAACTAACTTGAAGTTTTTGTACACATAGTACACCCACACAGACATACCCACACACACCAATCCATTAAATCAGAAATTCCTTTCTCATTCAGTTTTATCTGAAGGAGCCATGGTAGTCATTACAATGCAATATCACAGACTAACTCTACTCACTGCCAGGAGTTCAGTTCTGACTGACTCAAGATTTATTCATCCTTCCATCCTTCCAAGGTTGAGTAAAATGAGGACCTGGACTGTTGGGGGCACTATGCTGACTTTGTAAACCCCTTAGAGAATGCTGTAAAGCACTATAAAGCAGTATATAAGTCTAAGTGTTATTACTATTGCCATCTTCTTTGCTTTTCATAACCTTCCATAATTCCAGCAGTACTAAAAAAAAATTACCCTGACAAAAAATGATAAATGAGGGTCTTATTCTTGCCCATTAAATGGTTAGTATGAATGTGTGTTGTCACCAGGGTAAAGGAGTATGGAGGGTTATGATTTTTCTTTTCATTATTATTTTTAATATGGTGTTTTTATATCTTTGTAAGCTGCCTTGAGTCACCATGTGTGAGTAGGCAGCAATATAAATTTTCTAAATAAAATAAAAATAAATACAATAAAATGTAAGAAATGAAAAACATGTTGATTCCCTGAGTGGCAGAGAAGGGCTGATCAAACTCTTCTCATACAGCAGTATAGAAATAATATTTTCAAAGTGAATTAGACATTGATATTTGGTAGAAAATCTGTGCTAACTAGTACCTTCTTCTTTACAGACTGCTGGATTGTAAATTAAGCTACTTACCTACCAATTAACTTTTCAAGGATTTTATCCTTGGGTCTATGCAATGATCTAAACTTATGTAGCCTTAATGAGCTTTTTATCAGTCAGTTAGTCAGTCAGTCAGTCAGTCAGTCAGTTGCTCACTCAATCACAAGAGTCATAAGGCTACTTGTGTCATAAAATAGCAATCTATAAAACACAGTCAAAAATATACCCTTGGCACCAACATTCACAACAAGATTTACTCCAACTTTTCCCTACCACACCAAACTTCTCTGAAACAATCACTGAGCCTCCTCCCAACACTTCTACACTAGAATCATGTTAAAAAGTTCCTTTCAGTGTTACTCTATGTTATACAGTCTTTGAATGTGATCACCACTTAGTTATTCCCCTACCCAAAGGTGGGTTCTGAATCTTCTTAGTGCCAGTTTGCTCAGGGGCATGGTGCAGCCACACACACGCTTCGCGCACATGCACGGTGCTTAAAAAAACCCCAAGATGACAGCGCCTATGTCACCACAAAAAGAACCAGTTCAGGGGCATAGCAGGCGCGGGTTGTTAATGGTTCTAGTGAACTGGGCCACCAAGTTACTAACGGTTCAGTAGAACCAGACCAAACCATTAAGAACCCACCCAAAGAAACTAGATAGAAAGCCCTAGTAAAAGAAAGGAAAGAAGAAATAGATGGTTATCAGTTTAGCTATTTTGTCATTAGAGTTGACTCACAGGCTCATTCTCTGGTTTTTATACACAGTAATGTATGAAGAGCTGGAGTATGTTCTTATTAATTGGAGAAAACACCCAGCATACAATGATTTCCAGAATCCATCAGTGGAATGAACCAAATGCTGTGCCTCCGAAGTATAACATTCCAGATGTAATGTGAGAAACTGTCTATAAAAAATGTAAGGTAGAAATAATGGAGGACCATTTTGTACCCCTACTTTGGATTCTCGTGGGACAGTATCAACTCCCCCACTTCCACTTTTCCCCCTCCAGAAAGTATAAATACAAGGAAAAGCAGTGTGCCTCTTTCTGACACAAATTAAAGCAACTTACCTTAGTATCCAGAGGCAGCAAGAATATTCTATTATAAGTCATTAGTTACAGATAGCTCTTCCTGGTAATGACCAAATAAATTGCATAGCCAATCAAATCTAAATATATGAGTTTTACTAAGAACAAGCAAGTAAGTTCTGACTTAAGCCAATGCTCTGAATTCTGGAGGTACTTCCTTTCCTAGAATTAGCTTTCTTCATTCTTATTGATGCTGTCACTTGACAACATTCATATCATTAGAAATGCATACACACAAACATACACAGAAGTTTAATCAAGGCTGCTGTCACAGTATGTAATTGAATTACTATATTTCACACAAGTCTTTTTTTTTTTAATGAAATAGGCAAGTTCCAGAAAATGAAACTATTTAGGACATATATTCATATAAACTATATTAGAACAGAGACAGGCATGAACATCAGCAACAATTTTTCCATCAGGTGGACAAATATGGATTATTACTGTAATTTGCAAGGATAGCATATATGCCTATTTTCTTATACTTTGTTGCTTTCTGCTGTTTCACAATAAAGGCATAATATAATATTCTTAAGTAAATTTTGGCTATTTGGGAACACACGACTTTAATATAATTGATTTTTTTCTACTTAGCCAAAGCTTATAGAGGAGACAGTGATGTTGTAGCTCCTGAAACTTAGAGAATACATTATTTAGACTCTTTTCTATCTAGATATCAATTTGGTTTAAAAATAGAGATGGCCTTTATTATTCCTATGAATGATTTCCACTATAGTAGAGATGATGGAGAATATAATTACCAATACTGAAGGAAGTTTCAATAATTCTTGATACTAATGACCATGGTATTCTTTTGAAGTGTTTGAGAGAAAGGAGATGGAACTTCTTACCTGGTGGAGATTTCTACTCTGTTTTTTTTTGCACTCTATCAAAAGACAAGATTAGGAGACATCACCATAATCTTTGAAAACTGTCCTAGAAGATTCTTCAAGGTTCTATCTTATTTAATATTGGAAAGGAACATGCATGAGGTTTAGGACTGTTACTCTCATGGTTTTAGTTCCTGCTATCTATATCTGTTATACTTTGTTCCATGTTGTCAGCTCTTTAGTGGGGCAATTTTGCAAGATTTACATGGGTACATTTAACATTGACAAAAGAAAAGTTTGCTTTTTGTGTTAGGATCTTTATTATGCAAAAAACTACATTTGAAATTAAGATAGTTCCCTTCCTTGTTAAAGACCTCTAAATACCTTATCATTTTTAATGTTACCATTTAAATGCATTTTGTTTATTATTGTTATTTTTATACATGTTTTAATTAAATCACTGAAAACCGCCTAGAGTTAGGTTGCAAAAATTTACAAAATGACACAGAGAATTGGTTTTTTTTGTTCCCATATAGTGATAAATTGACTATTTGCTGCCCAGATGAAATCATGCTAACCTGCCTTATCCAGTAGAAGAAGAGGCTGAGTTAGAAGGTGCAGTTAAATGTGTCATTTTGGACACATTCATTAATTCCATTGACCTTTATATAGCACCAATTTAGCTTTGACCACTAGTTGAGCAGATTCTTGCATTAGATGTACCAATAATAAACTCTTCAGTGCTTTGAATTCAACAAATGGTCCTGGTTATTTGTGCCTAACTGTATTATTTTAGGATTGTCTACTCCCTTGGACATCACCTTGACTAAATTTAGAATAGTTTTTTCCCCAGTCTTACATGGAGAAATGAATCAATCATGGCATTTTTCCCTTCATCTAAAGCAGTGTTAATGCTTGCTGGCTGGGGAATCTGGAAGTTGACGTTTACACATCTTAAATTTGCTGATTTTGAGAAACACTGATCTAAAGTCTTTCCCTTCATCTAAGACAGTGCTGTCAGATCTGCAAAGGAATTTAATTGTATCTATTCATAGAAATTTTGTAGTGAGATGGGGAAAATGCAGGTACTTTGGTCCTTGAAACAAGCAAAGTGATACACTAGTTAGGCCTTTTATCTGATCAATATGAACTCTCATGAAATTTGGGGTGGGTTTGGAGAAAAATGGTGAAGTGGAGCAAGCCTTTTAGCCTCATTTAAATCTCTTTTCAATATTAAAATAATTCTTTGGAGAACATTTGATTTGGCAAATTAATTGCAATGTTGAAAAATAAGTCATACTGAAATATTGCTGGTAAAAATGAAACCTCTTGAATTAATAGCTTTGCATCCTACATAATTCAATATTAATTGTTCTTAATCTGAGCAATATTGTAGAGAATGACCTTTTGAGGTATTCCCTCCAGTAGCCCTAGATACAATAATGTCTCCTTGCCTTTTGACGGATGACAGACTTTCACTATTATTTCACCCAATGGCGGGTTTTAAGACTGCACTGAGCCTTCCATGCATTTTAATCACTACAAGAAGCTAGAAATGTTTTAATAATCTTCAAAAACAAAATACCCTGATGAGATTGGTGGAGATGATTTTGTTATTGTCAAGATCTCTGGCAGATAGTGTTGATTCTTTTGCAGTTCACATTAATATCATCTTCTTAAAATTTGACTCTGGATATATTTATCAAGAATTGAGCAAATTGGTTAAATTCAGGCATTTAAAACCAATCAGTGCAAACCATGTTTCTTAAATACAAAGGAATTAAATATTAAAGGTTATCATAAAGGAAATATTATGCCAAACCTTATCAAGTGCCATAAGGATTGTGGGTTTCACTTTAACATTAAAAAAAAAAAGCTGCTTCTACCATTTGACCCTATCCTACCCCAATCACACTTACCCTATACAATATGTCAGTGCTGCATAGGAAGCAGGAAATACCTGGTTTTTTACCATGATTTCAAGAAAGCTTAATGCTAATCTTTGATGGAGTTGTACGTATAAATAGGTATTTCTCATGCATTTTGCTTTTGAAGCAGAGGTAGGTTCCTAACAGTTTGGTCCAGTTCTACCAAACAGTAAGCAACCCGGGCCTGCCATGCCCCCAAGTCGGTTCTTTCAGCAGTGCGACAGGTGCCGCCATCTTGGATTTTGCTTCTGCACATACGCAGAAACTTTTTTAAAGCACTGTGCATGTGTGTGCACAGTGTACAAAGCGAGCGCACGGCCACAGCACACCCCTGAACGAACCAGCAGTAATAATATTTAAAACCCACCTCTGTTTTGAAGAATATGAAGAAAGAACTCACCTCCAGAGATTGTGAGGGTTTAAAAACAGAGGTTTTAAAGAAGAGATTAGACAACCGTTTTCTGAAATGGTTTAGGGTCTCCTGCTTGAACAGGGAATTGGACCTCCAATATCCTCCAAGATACCTTCCAGATCTATTTTGAATACATTTCTATTCATACTAAACCTTTCTTAATATCACAGTAAGTAAGTAAGAATTTTCTCTTACTTCATTGTCTTCAGATCCGAATGTCAAGGACTATGAACATCGCAATCTGACTCCTAGTTTATTGAGGTGGATTTTGCTAGAAGCCATGGGGCTTCATAGCCTATTTGAGAAAAAATATTTTCAGTTACATATTATTGATATTTCCTCCTCTTTTTTTCCTCTGAGTGTATTTGGATTAGAAACTATGAAGAAGGGCATGTCTTGTTATCACAACTAAACACATAGCCTTGTTTTCCAATGAAAATCAGCAGGGATGGGTTCTAACTTACCTCGCTGCCGGTTCATTGCCTCCTGTGCTGTGTGGGCACGCCTCGTGGGTGCACGCACGTGCATTAGGGAAAAAAAAATTTTTTTTTTAAAAGGCTGAAAATAAGATAGAAACACATGCGTAGTGCTGGAAACGCAGCTTTTGCACATGCAAAAACTTTTCCCCCCCCAAAAAAAAGAAACAAAAAGAAAAGATGGCATCCACGGATCAGAACTGGCTCCGTGGCATCAACAGCGGCTTACTACCTACTCGGTAGAACCGGTCCGAACCAGTAGAAACCCACCTCTGAAAATCAGGAACCAAAATGTTTTCTGTCTGTCTGTCTGTCTGTCTGTCTGTCTGTCTGTCTGTCTGTCTGTCTGTCTGTCTGTCTGTCTGTCTGTCTGTCCCCCTGTTAAATTTATCTCTGGACCAAAATACATGGGAAAATACCAATGACTGGGATACATCTGCTTAGGGATATTGTTATAATATAAATAATATTAATAATAATGATAGATTTCTCCTAGAAAAAAAGGAACTGGAAAACATATTCAATAGGAAAACAATGCATAGGAATTGAGTTAAGTTTCCTGAAACTAGACTGAAAAACAACAAAATGATGCTCAGATTTTTTTTTTAAATAAAAGAGGTATTTATCATTTCTGTTGTTTTCCACTGAAAAAAAACCCATGTGAAAATTTCTTCCATTGGAAAAAATATATTAGGGGTTAAAGATCCTTTGAGTCAGGGCCCAAAACCAACATTTTGGTTAGGAAATTTTAGGAGAACCATTATTTTATACAATTCTCCCATTTTTGTACACCACCTTTTAATCTACAGATATATTGGTCCCAATTTTCTAATTTATAATGTAATTTAAACTAATGCCTGAAATGTATGAATTTTGTACTAGAGAAAGATCCAAGTAGCAAGCCTGTATTGTTTTAGAGACTATGTTATCATCAAAATCCTTTTTCTGTATTAGGATTTGCATTTTCCCCCTTTCATTTCCTTCTCATTTTAAGTCAGCTGACTTACTGTGTTGCTTATGTTTGGAATTGTCTTGCATTTCTTTGATGCAGTTCTATCTTTTCATCTGTCACCCTTTGCCTTCATTCAATTACTTTTTCTTTCATTAGAATTTGAAATGCTGTTTTCCATTTGAATATGTTGTTAGAAGCTGACAAAACCAGGTAAGAACTCTATTAAGAAGAGGAGGAGAAGAAATAGCATTTAGAATGACATCAAATAAGATTTATCTAGACACCCCAGTCAGTTTTGTTCTCCATTTTGCTGAATAGATTCCTATATAAAAAAGAGGACTTAGACCCAACTGCATCATTCTGTTGATGAAATGTCATACACCAATACATTAATTGGTGTATGTGGATCTATATGTGGAGTTCATGCTTCAAATCTCCTTTCGTGAAGTCTGGGGAAAAAGGAAAAGGATGAAGGTAGAGAAAATCCCACATGAAGGTGAAAGTTTACTCATATAACATAAAGTGTAATCCTAAAATACTAACGTATACCTCTAGCCAGTCATGATTAAATTATTCTTCCTACAGAAACCTTTGAGAAAGCTTAAGGTCACAAAGTTGATATATCTGCTTATTAGTGCAAGAAAATAGCATATGCTCTTAAGAGGTCATAACAACATTAGATTCTGTATTTAATTAGAAATATTATTATTGTTATTGTTTGTTATTATTATTTACTTTATTCATTAAACATGAAACTCAGTCAACTGAACATTCAAAAATGCATCACAAATACATTGACTGGTGCTAATAGTTGATATGGGTTGCTGCCAGCATCCTACGTATCAACCAAGGACCTTCTTAAAATATATGATGTTCCAAGTAGCGCAGTTGTTTGCACTTCCGCTGGTGTCATTGCAGGAAGCTGCAATTTGTTGATGTGTTTTGTAAAATTACAGCCTCTTAGATATCAACCAAGTATCTTCTTAAAATATACGATGTTCCCAGTAATGCAATTTTTTGCAGTTCTGCTGGTGTTATTGCAGGAAACTGTAATTTCTTGATGTGTTTTATTTTTATTATTATTAATCTTTTTATTTTTATTATATCCTGCCTTTATTCATGATTATATTCCACCTTTATTACTAGTTTGCCATTATTATTATTATTATTTTCACTTTTATTTATTATTTCACACCTTTATGCATTTTTATATTCCATCTTTATTTATTACTATACACCTTTATTCATTATTATTATTATTATTATATATTGCCTTTATTTTTATTATATCCCACCTTTATTTGTTATTATTATATCCCGTCTTTTTCATCATCATATCCTGCCTTTATTTGTATTAACTGTGGTTAGGCCACACAGTGGGCCAGATCTTCAGATTGGATTTGGCATTTTTATCCACCTGTCGCGTCCTTCCCAAGGACCTGAGATAGGCAGATGGGAATATTTGATAGAATTATTTATTTACGGGTAGTCCTTGAGTTACAACAGTTCGTGTAGTGACTGTCCGAAGTGACAACAGCTCTGAAAAAAATGACTTACGCCTGTTTTCACCCTTACAATCGTTGCCACATCCCCATGGTCTCGTGATCAAAATTCAGACACTTGGCAACCGATTCATACTTACGACGGTTGGAGTGTCCTGGGTTGGGTGTCACGTGATACCCTTTTGCAACCTTCTGACAAGCAAAGTCCATGGGAAAGTCAGATGCAATGGCTTGTAGCATGACCCAAAACATTCCCCGAGTATGGACTTCATGATTTTAGAATAGAATAGAATAGCAGAGTTGGAAGGGACCTTGGAGGTCTTCTAGTCCAACCCCCTGCCTAGGCAGGA
>JANHFT010002611.1:0-10809 GCA_032467955.1 Pseudoxenodon macrops | reverse complement strand
TTTTGGCAATGCTGTTACAGTGAGCTCTGGCACTTAGATCATTTGAGATGAGTACTCCAAGGTCCTTGACAGAGTGAAGGTCATCTATGAGATCGTATATGCCCAGCTTGTATTTTGTGTTCTGATTTTTTTTGCCAATTTTTTTGCAAGACAGAGCATTTGTTGGTTGAGATTTGGAGTTGCCAATTGTTTGACCATTCAGATACAGGTCTTTTTGTAGGGTAGCAGCATTGTTGGTGGCGTTGAATAGTTTTACATAATCAGCAAAGAGAACACAATTGCTTATAATATGATTGCAAAGGTCATTTATGTAAAGTATAAAGAGTGTGGGTCCTAAAATGTTACATTGGGATACACCGCTGTTAACAGATGCAAGGTTTGATAGAGCATTCCCTATTTTGACTACTTGTTGCCTGTTTGATAGGAATGCAGCTATCCATTTATGCAGGGAACTGGAAATTCCATAAGATTTTAGTTTTAGAAGTAGTTTGTCATGTACCACTGAATCAACGGCTTTGTAGAAGTCTATATAAATTGCATCTATTGCTGTTTATTGGTGTTCATCTTACATCATCATTACATTACATTATACATTCTGGTGTGTATATCAGGGAAATCCTTTAATGAAGGATTTCCATTTACTATGGCTACATGCAAAGATGTCATGCCAATTAACAATGAAGTGCTTTAGTGTTATAGCGGGTTAAGAGACTTAGCAACTGTCGTCTGTATAGTACTTGGATAACTTTCAAATGAAAGTGGAATTTTAGCACTCACTTTCACAGCCCTCCAAAAGCACCAGTTTCCATTGTTTTCACTAAGTTACTTAATGTGTAAATGTACACAAATGATTCTGATGTATTAAACTAATCAAGGAGAAAAGTAACCTAAAACTAAGAAAAAAATTCCTGACAGTGAAAACAATTAATCAGTGGAACATCCTGCCTCCAGAAGTTGTGGGTGCTCCAAAACTCCAACCAGCTGCTCTTTCAGGTTTCGGCATGCACATGTGTGCTGGCCAGCTGGTCTGGTACACATGTGCACCAGCCAGATGCTCTCTTCTGGGTTCTGGTGCTCTGGTGCATGCAAATGTACATGTGCACATGTGCTCATGTTCCAGTTTCAGCACTTGGTGCCCAAAAGGTTAACCATCACTGGTATAGGGTTTGCTGCATGAGCAAGAGGGTTGGATTAGAAGACCTCCAAGATCCCTTCCAACTCTGTTATTCTAATTGTACTGACTAGATATTACAACTTTGGCAGGATATTCCTGGTTCAGGGGAAAGTATCCTGGTTTTTGGGAAATTCCCAATACAGACATACAACTATGTTCTGGGTTTCAGATTCTGTGCTGGCTGACCAGGAGATGCAAGGGAAGCAGCAGAAACCTTGAATCACAGATTGTTTTGTTCTGGAAGTACATTCTAAACTTTCAAAACATTTGTTGTTGACTATCTTTAAATGTACAAATCCATCTGATTTTATATTCTTTATCATGTATGCCATACATGCCATTTGTACAGAAGCATTCATGCTTAGGTTTATTTTCTATTATACCTGCTTTTCTTTTCATTTTGTCTATGAATAAAAATTCAAATACCTTTAACAATAGTAAAATACTCCAGTTTCAGATATACAGTCATAAAAAAATTGAACTGTAAATGGCTGGCACTTTATTTTTGATTGTGTTTGAGCAACTGGATTGGTTGGCACACACTCCATACAGTGGAGTTGAGATGCCAACAGTGGTTTTCTCTTTTTATTCAGATCATTACAGAGCAAGATTAGTGATTAAATGGAGCTAGTTTTCTTTTCCCAGAGTGGCCTTGGATAGCAAAGCCTGTAATTTCCTAACAGCTGCAGAGAATTAGCTGAAAACAATCTTCCGCAAGCAAAGACAATTCAGATTATCCAACAAACACAAACAAGCCATTTATACAATCAAGAGCCTCAATCCCCAATCTAAAGTTTATTTAGATGTGATGATCTACTTCAGGGTGAGGAAAAAAGTAACTAATATAACTATGAAAAAATACATATCTATTTCCTGGTGATTTTCGACTTTTTGATGAGCTTAGGTACACAACCTTTCACAAACATATGCATAGACTTGTGCACATGCACTGCTGACAACTGACAATTTAGTTATTTGGTCCTCTAGAGATGGGGTGTCAAACTCGATCCCATTGCGGGTTATATCAGGACTTTGTTTGCCCCTGGGGGGGTGGGGGCATGGCCTGGTTGTCACAGCCAGGGTGGGTAGGGGCTGGGGTATCAGGGGCTGGTTCCTCACCATCTCAGGGACGGCTCCGCAGGACGACTCTGGGCCTATCCATGTGTTTGATACGTATGCTCTAGAGATTCTCTACCATTTTTGTTCCATAGGAATTCCATATAGGGAATTAGGAGAACATATCCCATTCCTGCAAAATATATAATTATTTATGAAAACATTGCCATCTTAACCACTTTAATAATTTATTCTGCCGACAACAAAACCCATATCTGCTTTTTTATTGATATGCTGTTTTCTTCCTTCCAATTTCATTTTTTTTCATTCCCTGTGAAAGTAACACTACTTTCTCAGAAAGGAAAGTTCTGTTGATCTTTCTCAGAAGTTCAAAGAAAATCCACACACAAAAGATACATCCAAAAGATAGCGTGTTAATAATAAGTAGCAGTCACATGGATATTTAAAGACTAAAATATAAGTCTGGAAGGAAAATGTGTTATTCAGAATGTTCAAAGATACCTGTCACAATGTTGCAGATTTATAATGTTGACCTCCCTATTAATTTTAATTTATAAATTTATAACGAAATTAGATAATCCATGGCTTGCTATGTCATCCTTCTTTACACATATAGGCCAGAGCAATATCCGTTCCTCTTATTACCCTCAGCAGATTTGTATTACTATTTGAGTATTATTGTTATGCTGATTTGAGTCTTAGTCAAACCTCATTTGGAAATCTCCTGTCTTGGTTATGTCAGCAGATAAAGAGAAATGAATAAACTCTCAAGTTGCCTGTTAGTTCATTTAGTGTTTATTTCAGACTCTTTGGATGTCAGTCACTCAGCAGTGATGTGTGACCTTTTTTGCAAAGTTGCTATTTGTACTGGAGTTGAGTTAATTGAAAAGATGAACTTTTACTTCACAAGAGTCTTAATCCAGTCACTTGATGCAAGACATCATTAGCTGTCTTGTCCTTCTATTTGAAATAGGCTTTTTAAAGTTCAAAGCTTGCCCATTTCATTTTAAATCCATAATGCAAGATTTTATTTAGAAGAAAAATATTGGTTTTAATGTTATCTCAAAGCAGAAGATTTTTTTTAAATTTTTTGGAAGGGGTGAGAGTTATAATTCAGGATATCATCTGTAACTTCAAAATCTCGATAACCATTTCACAAAAATAAAATGTTAGCGATAAAAAAATTTTTTTGATGTAATTTAGTGGTCTTCAAGACTTGTTCAGAATGAATGGAAATCATACTGTAACAGACAAATGAAAAACAAATCAAGTGTAGAAATTTCCTTTCCTTCTGTCTAATCTTACACAAGCAAATATCATTTTTCCTCCTGATGTCTTTCACTCCTGGTGAATAAAAACCAAAAGTACTAGCCTTAAGCAACAAAGATTCTGCTCTACCTATTATTTCCATCACACAGTGTTCATGTGTGTGTTGAACAGCTTGAAGAAATAACTTATCCAGAAAAAGAAAGATATCTGTTGTGGTGGATGCTGGGATTTTCTAAAAACCTAGAGCACTTTCATTGTGCAGACTGCCAAGAAATCATTTACTAGAAGCCAATAGACTATAGGAACATCTAGAATTTTATCATCCACGTATTATTTCAAAGGATCCTTCTCTAGATTTTCTAAGTTTTATGAATAAGGAATGGTTGGCAGTCAGAAAAAAATGCTTTGTTCCTTTAGCACTTACACAAAAAAAATGAATAAAAGAAGCACAGATTCAATCAGACATTTTTAGTACATTTTTGGCTCTCTGCATACTTTTAGTCAATATGAGCATAATAAACACACAGAGAGATAAATTGCACATATGGCCTCCATTCAATCTCACTTTGCATCTTTACATCAAAATCTGAACAAAGTTTCCTATGGAAATATCAGCCCTGGGAAAGACATATAGATCAATGATACAAATACTGTGTTCATGGGATATTGTGATATGTTCGTATAGCTCTATTTAAACTTTTACTGAAGCTGGAGGATGACAGACAGATGTAATACAGTTTTTAATCTTACTATAGTCAGTTTATATATATTAAAATGAGATTAATGTAAATGTTTCTGAAACATAATTTCAATTATATTATGGTGGGGGAGAGATATTAAGCACTAAGTACAGCATCCTGCATCCCTTATCCAATTAAAAACTTTAGAAACTGTATTTGCACCTGCAGGTAATTAATTTGCATCAAGATATATTATTCAGTGTTATGAACTTTATGGATATATTTTTATTACACTCTTTTTCTGAATCATAAGGAATTAATAAATTAATAAAGTTAATAAATTGCAAAGTGAGTGATATCAAGACTTGCCACTTCTAAAACTTTCAACTATTTTTGGGGGAAGGAGTAAAAGTCAAGTTGTTATGCATTTGGTGATTTATTCACAAATTCCCTTTCATGTATCATTAGATCACATTGTGATATCACTAACACTGAATGAATTGCATTTCAAATTTCTGGCATTTTCGTCTTAGCTGAATTTAAAATTGATCTATCAAAATCAGTGATATTTAAATTCTACTTCTTCAAACAAAACAGCTTTGTTTTTCTGGGTGATGTATAGTAAATTCAAGAGAGCTCAGCAAAAACAGAGTCAATGACAGTCAAAGAACCAAGGAACCAGGGAATAAACTGATGTATAAACTGGTTCCTTGGAACTTTCCCAGATAAGGGAGGACAGGAGAAAGCCCACATGTATTCTGGATGGTTGATCCCCATGAGAAGACAATGGGACAATGGTTTTTTGAAAGTTGGTATGCCGGGAGATGATGGGATTAGCCATCTTGCTCTCAACCACAGAGGAGTCTTTTAAAGGAAACTAAGTTTGCAAACCTCACTTTCTAATCACTTTCAGAAATTGCTGAATAACTACAGGTAGTCCTCCACTTACAACATTTGAATTAGTGACTGTTCAAAGTTACAAAGGCACTAAAAAAGCGACTTATGATTATTTTCCAGTTAAGAACTTTGCAGCATCCCCATGATCATGTGATCAGATTCAGATGGCTGCAAGTGGTTCATATTTCTGATGGTTGTAGTTTCCCAAGGTCATGCGATCACCTTTTGTGATCTTCTGACAAGCAAAGTCAGGAGCGAGATTCACTTAACAACCAGGTTACTAACTTATTAACTATAATGACTCACTTAACAACTGAAGCAAAAAAGGTCATAAAATGGCCAAAATTCACTTAACAAATGTCTCATTTAACTAGAGAAATTTTCCACTCAATTGTGGTCATAAATTGAGGACTACTTGTACTTCTACGCTATTCGAAACTTTCAGAATCATAAGTGTAAAAACACCAAGTGTGGCAGCCTTTAATCCTGGATGAAAGAAAACTTTAATTATAAGTTTAAGAATTTGAAATAAACAGCAAAACGCTAAATAAGATTATAATAAGAACCTATCTGTGAGGGTTGGAACAGAAATCAACGTTCTTAGTCTGGTTCAGGACTAGCCAACACCAAAGAAGAATCTGTTAATCTGTAGAAATAACAGGAAGAAGGGGAAAAATCAATTCAATTTATATTAGGTATAAAGGTAAAGATTTTGATATTTTCCAGAACTTCTCAGAGAATCAAGAGGCTTGAAATTGTGCACAGGGAGGAACCATTCAGAAGCAATCCTATTGAAAGTCTTCATCACCCCTATCCCAAGTTAAATAGGTTTCCAACTAGAAAATTCCCCAAGCCCCCTCTGGAAATTGATTGGATTCAATAAACCCTTTGGGTGAATGAATATATTTGCTACGTCCTACTTATAACAAATCGTGGTTCCAGGGGAAAAAATAATCTGTGACAACATTGAGTTTTTATATTCCTAATTACTTCCAGATCTAATATTATTCCTTTTCACCTGCTTATCAGCTCATAATAATATGAGACAAACCAATAGTTGTTGCAATAGCCATGATATCAACTGATTATTGAGAGAGGCCCAGACTTTATGGCATATTCCCGGAAACCCAATTTTAGCCACTGGTAGGAAAGTACCTGCCTTTGCAGTAAGTGAAAATATTAGGATCCATATCTGTGTCCAATTTCCTTTCAGCTTGTCAGCAAATATGCATGTTCAGACAAATTTTAAATTATTATGTCTAAAAGTTGAAGATAATACATAAAATTTATAAACTGAGCTGACAAAAATTATCTTATATATATTTCATGGAATGCAGAGTTTCTTTTAATATTAATTAATTTAAGAATAATAATTGTATTTCCAATGTTTGTAAGGAAGTTTAGATGACTTCAAAAATGTGTATTAGTTTTGGCTTCAGGCATTAGTTAAACATTCTAAAAGAAGGAAGAATGTCAGCACTTACATTTCATTGTCTAAATATAAAGTAAACTTTGAAAAGCATGGATGATGAAATCTTTCATTGTTTCTAATTATATTCATATTTTATGGAGCAAATGTCAGAGAAAAAGTAATGACATTGCACCATTTGTAATGGTAACAATAATTTCTGAAGCATTATTGAAACATGAGAATCAACTTAAGTATAATGTGTGGTGCATTTTTGTACTATGTTATTCTCATGAAGAAAAAAGTTTGCTGGGTTTTGATGGTATTAGATTAAGAGATTCTTAGATGCCATTAATTTCATCTTACTGTTCAAGGCCTATTTTTTATATGTAAAAAACACTGAAGAGAAGAGAGAGATAAAGACTCAGTCTTCTCACACATTAAATCTTGAAATAACTCTTACTAATTAATTAATTAGTCTTTTTCTCTAAGACAAGCTGAATACTGGGCAATGTGTAAATTGTTCTGAGTCATAATATTGATTTTGGACAATAACTTTTACCTGTAGTTCTCCCTTTTGTTTAGGGCAGAAAGAGCACAATTTCTAACCGCTTCTTAGCCAACCTGCTTTTGAGATCACTAATATCACAAACAGCTGCATTTCCTTGAAGCATTGTACTCTTGTGGATAGCCCTGTAGCACTCTCTCTCTCTCTCTCTCTCTCTCACACACACACACACACACACACAATATGTAAGTTATACTTTGAACATTTAATCATACTGTGGTATAATTTTAGAAATTTGGCTTTCTCACAAATCTCCTGATAATGCTTTAGCCGGAGTCCTGCTGTACAAATCACATTCAAGTTGGGAATTTAAAAACTGGCAGTGTTGAAGGCAGGAATAAGTGAATATAATTATTTACTTATATTGAGATCCCTCCTGATTCATAAGAAGTAGTACCTATCATAGGTACTTTGGAAAGATTTCTTTTTTTTTCTTTTAATCCAAGTGTTTACCAGGGCAAAGATGTTTGAGCAGTTAATCCCTTAGAATTAAAAGAGTTTTCTGATTACCTCAGGTTTTCTTCATTTTAGTGACCCAGATGTTTCTGATATTGTTAAATAATTGGGAGTAATAATAAGGAAGATTTCAACTTTTCCAGAAGGTTCAACCTCCCACCTAAGAGTAATATCCAGAAGGTAACTATCAGAAGGTGCAAATTTAGTCTTATGAGTGTAAAAAAATTATTTAATGCAAAGCAATAATTTAAAAAAGAGATTTCTATATTTTAAAGCTTTATAGTCTTCCATTAAAAGTTTTTTTTTCATTTTTAGGTCTATAAACTTTCTCCATGTGTTAAATTTCCAAATCTCTAATATAGAAGTTGAAAGTTATCTCACCCAGTTCCAGTCCTCTGTCCATACACTGCTCCAACTCATAATCTTCTTGTCCTGGTTGTCACAGCTTCGGTCTTGCCAAAATGGCCGTAGTCTCTGCTGCTTTGTTTGGAGCAAGCGAGGAAATTGATGTTTCCTCGTGATCTACAAAGCCTCCCTCCTTTCTTCGCCACCCTTCTAGTGTGGCTTTGACCCTGTGGGGTCTCCTGGCAAGCAGATATCAGCTAGGTTTTGTGGAGCTCCATAGAGCTCCGCTATCCCATATCCATCCCACTGCAATGCCAACCAATAAATCAATCTTAATCTCTTTTAGTAGCCTGCAAATACATTGGTTCCAAAGGCAGCAATTTAACTTGAGCTAGTTAATAGTACAGCCAAAATATAAATCACAATAAGCATTCATAATCACACTGCATCATTGTCAAGAATAGCCGTATCATCAGCATATAAGAACAAGGATCGAGTGTCACCTTAATATCTTGGCTATTTAATAGGGGGGGGAAAGAGTGCCCTTTAATTAGAGATGACAGATTGAAGTGCACTAGGTCCATAGGTTTAGGGAATTCTACCAGCAAGCCAGATATGTTATTAAACAGTTATGGACAGGGAAGCTGTTATGCAGCAAGGAGACTGGCATAGTAGTAACAATCCCAACTGACTCCTACAGTTCAGCTCATTATTAGGGACCCAATCTAACTCTTTATGGAATGCTATCCCTGACAAACCTCTTGAAAAGTCATACCAGCTTCCTGTCTTAGCCCAGGGGGTCATGCATAGCTAGTGCCAAACCTGGAATTAATCAGGTCACACTTTGGCTTCTCCCCAGCATAGCTAGTCTTCTCTAGTCTCAGAAATGTATGTCAGGTTGGTTCTCTCATCCATTATTTCTTGAATGAGATAAGCTTTATTAAAGAGCAACTGGGTATTCAACAGTATCAGCCAGACTCCAAAGCCAGGTGATAGTTTAACAGCCAAGTTGAATGTTAAATTTGCCAAGGGGCCATTCTAATGACTACCATGGTATAATCTGGCAAACAAATCAATTTATTAATAAGTGTAGTCACTGGGATATATTAAATTGAAATATAATGAACAAAAGAGGATGGAAGCTTACATCTTAGAACACACTTTACAAATTTAAACTAAATCATACTGAAGGCCATGTCATGTCCAACAAAATTAGAACAGATGGTACCAATTTGTCAACTGCAATATCCAAAATATCAATCATCAGAAGTACAGTTAGTTTTTATAAAATTGAGATGGGTGGATTATAGATAGCATTACTTCCTGTAACGTTTGACTAGAATTGTACTTAATATTATAACAGTATCACACTAATCTAATAATTTTGCACTTTTTCTCTTGAATCCCAATATTTTGGGGTAATGCAGTTCAGAGTGTTTTCAACTTGTTTTGAATGCAGTAACACCAATTTTAATTTTGCTATTATAAATACTTGGTATGATTCAGCTGTGGGATTCCTAGCATATAGCAAAAGTAAATTTTAACCATCTCTTCCAAGTCTATAAAATTAGAATCTTTGAGTCTCTTTTTTTTCTCAGCCAAAAACAATAATAGTTCCCCAATAAAAGCCTTAAACAAACCTTATGAAATTAATTTTTTGATAAAGTATTTGATTTATTGATTTATTAATTTCCTTCTTGGAACACATCAACATTTTCCTTTTTGATATATTCTAGCAGTCACTTAAAAGAGAAATATCTGGATACTATCCAGATTTGGCTAATTTATAGACATTGGGGCAAGATTATAGAATTACAGAATAACAAAATTGGAAGACACCTTGTAGGTCATCTAGTCAAGCTGGAGATCCTATTCCATTTCTGACAAGTGGCTGTCCAATCTCTTTTTGAAAGCCTCCAGTGATGAAGCACCCACAACTTCTGAAGGCAAGCTGTTCAATCAACCAATGTAAAGATGTGAGTTTGCAATGAAACTTATTGACTTGACTTGATCCAGCAAAGTAGAAGAGATAAATGCATAACTTAATTTAAACCAATTATGATATTATGTGAAAAAATATATTGTTTAAGTTTTGGATTTAAAAAAACCCATATCTATTAACTTAAATTTCAGTACATACTGTATGTTGCAGTACTTTCCAATTCTGAGAAAAAAAGAAAAGAAAAAAAAGTATTTTTATTTAACAGAATTTTGAATTACTTTAAAATGATTTTACACAAATTATATATAATGATTTCCAGATTATAAAGAAAAACATAATTATTTAAAAAATGCTTTTAATCGAACCATGTAACTTAATCAGAGCAAAAAGGAATGATAACTATATTTATTATATGGGCAACTGTTTTACAATGAGTCTGTTCCTACTTCAATAGGTAGTTCAAGTCATTAGGAATAAGCATGGAGAAGAAAATCAGCCTACTGGCGATTCTTTTATGAGATTTTAGATTGTATGTAAGTAACTGCATGACCACATATTTCAACCAGAACTTGATGTACCCAAGAAAGTCCTGCGATAAATTACAGTGGATGATTTGTGAGTTGAAAAAGGCTGAGGCAAGCAAGTATTGCTTTTTTAACATAAGACAAGTACGGTATTTTTCGGACTATAAGACGCACCAGTGTTTCATATGCAGCCAGAACTTTTTCTTTTAGGTATAATAAATGGAAACATTAGAAAAGACATACAATCAATATTACATGTAATCACGGCAGCCAGAATAATGTACGCTAAGAATTGGAAGAAAGAAAACGGAAAATGATAAATTAACAATGGAATTAAGAGATAGAGAGGAAACAATTTATTATAAAACTTGGAATATATGGTATAATTGACGAGAAAAGAATTGTAAAATTAATATGTAAAGAAATATATAAGATAGAACAAAATGGGAAAATATAGGTATTGTATATA
>JANHFT010002609.1:122085-134927 GCA_032467955.1 Pseudoxenodon macrops | reverse complement strand
ACGAAAATAATTTTATGGTTGGGGGTCACCACAACATGAGGAACTGTATTAAAGGGTCACGGCATTAGGAAGGTTGAGAACCACTGGCCCAATATATAGATATAGGCTTTTATATACAATACAGTATATAAAAATGGACAATCCTATACACAATTTTGTTAGAAGATCTCAACAGCAGAAAAAGGGTGAGGGCTAGAAGTGAAACTGCTCTTCATACCTATGGTGATCCAGAGTATATTTGCTACATTTACAGCTACATTATATATGTAATGATGAATACATATAACGATGTATTCTTGAATTCCTTACAAGGCGAATCACTTGAAAAACTGGAAGAAATCAAAGTATTGATGATGCTCCTACAACTGAAATCATTGCTCCAGAGGAAGGAGTAGAGCATATAAACCCCAAGATAACTTTTTCAGATGCTGACCCCAATGGTAACAGAGCTCAACCCATTCCATCAAAAGCTGCAGCAATTGGAAGTGGGTGGGGAAAAGGGAGGAGGATGGTCACATGTCTATTGTGAGTCCACTGCTGCCTTATTATCAGTATCATCAGTAATGTTGAGCTCCCTTGAGAACACCCAAACAAACCTGGGTCATTCTTATTTAGACTCACCACATCTAGGCTGCAATAACCTACATTAAATGGCAGAAAACAAAATTTTCTATTATTTTTTCTGCCTTCTACTGGTTGGGTTTCAATCCAAATATGATCAGCCTAATTTCTTGCTTTTGTTTCTTCATAAAAGGAAGGAAAAAGAGAGCAAAAACACTTAACAATGGGAATTCTGGCAGGTTTTCTCTTTCTTGGCCCCAAGTCATCTGCCTTCCCTGTTTTCATCATATTTGTATCCCTACTTTGTTCAAAAAGTTTGCTTCTGCTTCTTGATGGATTAAGTGAAGCCACCTTAAAATCCAGCTAGTTGCTGCAATATGCTCAGTAGCAGCTGGTCAGACTTCTGTTACCCTATTTATTAATTCCTTTAGTAGCAGTAGTGGTATGCTGCCATTTTGCTCCGGATTGTGTGAACTGGTAGCAGCGGCTGCGGGAGGCTGTGGGATGTAATGTATGACCTACTGCCCATGCGCAGAAGGTTCTGCACATGTGCAGAGGTGGCAGGTGTGAGCGAAGCATGCATGCTCGTGAGTGCGCTCACATTTGTGAACCGGTAGCAAAGGTAAGTGAATACCATCCTTGTTTAGTAGCCATATTAATAGTACCGTGTTTCCCCCAAAATAAGACAGGGTCTTATTTTCTTTTGAACCCCGGAATATGGCCTTGGCCTTATTATCGGGGGGCTTATTATTTTGGGGGTGCAGGAGGTGGCAAGCATGGGACTCGATGTCCCATCACAGCCGCCTCCCCTTCCTGTTATATTGGCCGAGTGGCCCAACACCACTTCTGCACTCCCTGCACTTCTGCCTCGGCGGGCAACTCTTTCAGCGGGCTCCGTAGCGGGGCTTTCCTGCCGCCGATTGCTGCACCATGCTGCTGGGAATTACTGACATTACAGTTATAGATTTACAGAATAGTGTTCCAATTAACCACCTTCTGAAACTGATAACTGGATTTTCACCAATAATTAAGAATACAAATTTTTACATTTACATAGAATTTAAATATCATTTCATAATCCCTGAGGACAATTATCTGTGCCCCAAATGCCTAGCATTTTGTACTAGAAATGTTACTACTATGGTATCTTTATCTCTTTAGGCTATATCAGTGATGGCAAACCTTTTCGGCACCAAGTGCTCAAACCAGAATGCACGTGCATGCGTGTGCGCCAGAGTGCCAGAAACCCAAAGACCAGCTGGCCGGCCCACACATGCCTGTTTTTCTGACCATTTTGGGCCATTTTCAGGCAGCTTTCCAGTGCTCTGGCACCCATGAATACCAGCTGGCCAGCACACATGTGCATGCTGGAAACCAGAAGAGCAGCTGGGGACTGTCCGCATGCCCACAGAGAGGGCTCTGCGTGCCATCTCTGGCATACGTACTATAGGTTCTCAATCATGGGGCTATACTTTTTTTTTTTTTAATTCACCTGAAAGAACTATATGATGTTAATATCACGATGACCCATTATGTGACATTTTCGAAATGTCACTGTTGTAGTTTGCAGGTTTTGTGTTTTTCTGCTGTATCTTTGTATCTAACATTAAGTGACTAGTATATACATGGAGTATATGGGTCTTTAAATGAAGGCTGTTTTATCTTTTTTGCTGACCCATTTGATAGTAATAAATGATATTTATATTTTAAAGCCTAAAATTCAATTTTCCAGAGTAATCATGCAGAATTTAATACAATTTGAAGATAAATTGCATGGATTATATGGTAATAATAATGTTCTTTTAATATATATATTTTAAATAAAATGTTATCAAAAACAAAAGGACAATTCTGAACATCTTGCTTCTTTTTCTTGTGCTATGTTCAGCAGTGCAGTGAGGTAATAGATTAATAAAGATGCAGTGTGCCTAGGGATGATCAGGGCATCAGACAAAAGGTTGCCCATCTTCTAGCCTCAATTTCTCAGGAATGGACATGACACTTCAACTGTATATAATTTTGTTTATAACAAAATACCATGTACTACTGGGATCATTTTTACATACATTATGTAGTCTTATATATGCTATTTGGATCACTCTTTACTTGCTTCATAATGTCATGTGCCATCACCATGACATTAGCTGCTAAGCGCAATAAATACAACTCTTCTGAAGCTGGTACTGATTGTAGGAGCTGTCACAGATTGTGCCAGCATATTCTGAGATTTCAAATATCAGTTTAGGAAGATTTTTACATACATAGCTGGTAAAATAACTGATGGACTAATCCATATCTGAATTGTTACATGAGACTCATTAATTTATAGATATGATTTGCACATGGAACCAGACATTCAGACATTTTCTGAAAAGTATCATACAGTATATAATCACATTAGAAGAATGATTGCCAAGAAAAAACAGGCTTTAATACAAAGCACTACAGATTTAAAATAGTATCTTTCTTCTATGTACATTGATTCAGAAGTTACATTAGACTTATAGTATAAAATAATGCATAGGACTATAGCTTAGACAAAAGGGCAACATCACCATTGAATTTACTTTATTTTGAATTCACTCCTGGAGCCATGTGTCTTTTTTTTCATATTGTCTCTTGTTACAACTCTTGACTTTCTAACATGATCTATAATGAATTGTATAGTTTTTATTGCTGCTCAGTTTTCAGTTGATAGTATTTCCAAAAATATTTCAAAAAATGTTTTAAAATGTACCTTAATTATTAATGTATATCACAAAACTGTCACATTTATCTGAAAGCTTTGGAAGAGATCTACAAAACTGAACAATGAATAAAGGGTGTTGTCAGCTTTGGAAGTCATATTAGCATCAGAAGCTTCCATGCTGCCACATTCTGGTGCTTGGGAAATTAGGAGGGGTGATTTAGTAGAGGGAATATAGTTAGACATAAAATAGCATTCTTCTTTTCAGTCAAGGTCAGCTTATGCCTGCATCTGGAAGAGGAGTGTTGGTCCCAGTTGGGATGGATGATGATTGGACTATGTGATGGAATGGTGGATGCAAGGCCCGGATCTGGAGTTTCCCAATCTCAAGTGAGATGAAGATTGACACAACCCACATTTACTTTTCCTGATCCAGGACCTGGCTGAGGATGTGTAGCACCAGCACCTTTCTATCCAGCCAGGGATGACAGGGGGCCGTGCTCGGCGCAGCCAGGCCAAGCAGCAGGTGGGAGACAGCAGATGCAGCTGGCATGGAGCCACCATCTCCAGCGCCCCCCCTCACCAACCCATTACATTACCTCCTGTGGAATCTATCTCCCCAAACTGGGGGTTGTACCCCAGTCAGGGGTGGATCCAGTGCCAGTGGATGCCACCAACTTCTGCTCCAATTTTCCAGGGATCCCCATGGGCCCAATATGCCCCAATGATCCCGGCACATCAGTGGGGGCTGATCCAGCAGTCGGCTGCAGCCCCCCCCCCCCCACTGCAGCCCTACAAGCAGTACAGCAGCCGGTCCCTGGCCTGCCCCTGGCTGCAGTCCAGCAACCAGCAGCAGCTATGCCGCAGGTTCCAGCTCAGCTGCCACCCCAGTTTAGGGCAACATTTGATGGCAAGTCTGCCAAACTGGCTTATTTCCTCAGCCGAATCTGGGCTCAGACCAGTATGGAGAGCAATATGAAATGGATCAAGACTTAGTATCTGCAATTACAGATGGGATGAATGAAGGAGATGCCTCTGACTGTCTAGCCCAACTGCACAATGAGGGAGCTGCTGAACTATTAGATGATGCTGATGCTTTTGTTGAGCTGCTCCGGGCCAGATTTGAAAACCCAGACCAAATCAATGAAAATGAAGCCACAATAAAGGTGATGAAGCAAGGTAATAAACCCATAAAAGACTTGGGACTTTAGGTGGGTCACAGGGAATCTGGGGCATTGGCCAGACCAAATACTCCTAAGCTATTTTAAAGAAGCCATTGATCAGGAGGTCGGAACAGACTGTGAGATCCAAGCAGTATCTGAGCGACTGCAAGACTGGTATACCATGTCCATAGCTCTGGACCAAGAAGTTCACCCCCACTGCAAAGCCCCAACCAAGAAGCCGCCTTGGAAGACGCTGGCTAGACATCCACTTTCAAAGCCTGCTGAAGTCCCCCCTTCCCAACCTGCAGAGGTGATTAAATGCTACCAGTGTGAACAAGCAGGCCATCGAGCTTCCAAATATCTGGCTCCTGCCCCAGTTCCACAACAATGTCCAGCCATGGCTGCCCAAGGCAGAAGGGCTCCATGAAATCCACCAAGTAACACCATGAAATCCAGACCAGGGAAGCCCCCTGGGTTCCTCTAGCAGGTGGCTGAACCCTCAAAACCCTGGGAAGAGATTGCAATGGACTTTATTGTCGAACTCCTGGAAAGTGGAAGAAACACAGTGATTTGGACTGTCATTGATTTGTTCTCCAAGCAAGCCCACTTTATAGCCTGCAACAGGTTACCTTCCACCAAAAAGCTGGCAAAACTTTTTGTGAAGCACATTTACAGGCTTCATGGCATTATGCAGCAAATAATATCAGATCATGGAGTTCAATTTACTGCTAAGTTTTGGAAAGAGTTCCTGAGGTCCATTGGATTGTCCCAGGGGCTTAGTTCAGCTTTCCATCCATCTACTAATGGATCGGCAAAAAAATCGAATGCAATGATGGAACAATACATTAGATGCTATGTAAATTATCAACAAGAAAACTGGGCAGTTATTGCTGTTCACAGAGGTGGCTTACAATAATGCAGTACATAGCAGTACAGGGTTGACTCCTTTTAGGATAACTACTGAAATGGACTTTGTGTTTATGCCTGAATTGCCTAGGGAACCACCCACCTCCATGTCCCTAACATAATGGATGGACTCATTAAAAAACGGGTGGGAAAATACTAAGAAAGCTTTGGTGGAAGCAGCTGAGAAATATAAAACCCAGGCAGACAAACAGTTTCTCCAGAAAAAAGGTGTGGCCAGCTCGCGGCAGTACAGCATGAATTTCGGGGCTCTGAAATAAGTGCTAAATCCCGCTGTCATAGGGGGTCCTTGGGATCAAGAACAGTCCTGTAGGGATGGTGAAGAACCAGAGCACATGCTAGCATGGTCAGGGAAACTGCAATTTCCCTAAAATGTCGGTGAAGAGCTCTGGACCAGACAGCGAGGAGGACAGAAATTGCGGGCTATCAAAAGCTGGGGCAGCCACTCAGAAGTAGAGAGGAACAGTGGAGTGAAGTATCTGGGTGAGATCTGTTTTAGTTGGTCTTGCAAAAAAGAAATCCTATTTTAAAGTGGCTCTCTCTTGGAGACAGTGATTGAAGAGAAAGTTTGAAGAAAAAGAGTGAGTTGGAGCGGAAGAATGGCTGCCGCCTCACCCAAAGTAGCAGCGGTGGACAACTAGAGACCAGAAAAGTAAAAATCTTATAGACTTTTAAAACCGAATTTGAGAGTGACTGAAAGAAAAACTGGGACTATTTCTATATATTTTATCCCTTTTTTATGATTTCTGAAAGTTAAATGAAAAATTGAAAATAAATGTTTTGAATTGGACTATAGGCAGTAAGCTGCACTGCCATCTAGTGGGCAAAGAAAAGAAAAGAAAGGAAAGGAAAAGAAAGGAAGAAAAGGGGGAAACCTAAATGACCTTGAGTACTTCAGATAGCCAAAATAACAGGTGGATGGAGGTTTTGTTTTTGAGAACAGTGAAGAGGCTTCAAAGGGAAAACTTGAAAGTTTTAGTTATTTTTTTACCAGCATTTGCTTTTATATTTTGGGATATTTTTTTCTGCCTTGGGAGTGGAAGTAGGATTGGTGAAGCTTAAATTTTATTCAGTATTTTGTTTAGGGGACTTTCTTCTGGATTCAATTTTTTTATTTTATAATTTTTAACATAGACTGGATTGTATTTTTTCTTTGGTGCTGTTTTTGATACTAGCTTTGCTTTTTATGACATATTTTCACCTTCATTTTTTTAAGGGTTCTGTTTTTAACACTTTGGGTTGGGGTATCAAGAACCTGAAGATTCATAATTGGATTAATATTTTTGAATAAAGGGGTGGTTGTTCTGTTGTTTTTTTTCCTTTTTGGGCTGTTTTTTCCCCCTTCTCTTTTCCTTTTTTGGATTGGGCCGTGGACTCTTTTTCTTTTTTCTTCCCCTTTTTTTAAATTTATATCTATCGATTTGGATTATTAATATTGGCTGGAATAATGAGCAAGAAGACAACTTCTCACTAACTGATAGCAGCGAGTCCTACACAATGAGAAAAGATGAATTCTGAATTGAAAAGTATCTTACAAGCAATGCAACTAGACTTAAAGGAGGACATAAAGAAAGTAAATGAGAAAATAGGGAAAGTTGAAGATGAAGTCAAGGAAATGAAAGAAATGATGGGGAAAACAGAGGAGAGAGTCCAGAAAGTGAAGGAGAGGAGTGATCAAATAGAGAAAAAAGTGGAAGAGATTAACTTAAATGTAACAGCTTCAGGAAAAAAATCAGGAAAGGGCAATTATAACACTGGAAATGGATAAGGCTGATTATTATCTACAATTCCAAAATGTTGAAGAGGAAAAAGGAGAAAACTTGGCAGTGCTGATAGCAGAGATCTTGGTGGAACCAATGATGGAAAGTAAAGAGAAGGTTTTGAGTGAGATCAATGAAATATTTAGAGTCCATACAAGATATGCAGTGAGACACAATCTACCCACAGAAGTACATGTCAGATTTACTAAGAAAGCAGTGAGAACCCAGATTTTACAAATGGCAAGAAACATCACAATAAAACATAAAACCAAAGAAATCATGATATTGAAGCAAATTCCCTGAAGAATAAGACATATAAGAAAAGCCCATCAATTTTTGACTAAATGTTTGATTAGAAAGGGAGTGAATTTTAGATGGTTGATACCAGAAGGGTTAATGGTGAACTGGCAAGAACAAAGACATAGATTAGATATTTTGGAAAAGGCAGAGCTGTTTTATCAACAAAATATTGAATTTCTAGAAGAGGTGAGATTAAGAGAAGAAGGAAAGGTGAAAAGGCAAGAAGAAAAATAAGAAGAAAGAGAAAGACAAATAAGAGAATTACAAGAACAAGAGGAAAGAGTTATAAGAGAAGGTGCTTGAATGAAAAAGGCTAAAGAACAAAGAGTAACTAGAGGAACTAGTCAATTAAATAAATAAAGAGATGGAAGAAGATATAAAAGTAATTTCATTAAATATAAATGGACTAAATTCGGCAATAAAAAGAAGAATATTTAATGAATTAGAGAAATTAAAAGTTGAGATTATTTGTTTACAAGAAGTACATATTAAAAAACAACACAGAAAATATTTAGACTATGAGAAACTTGGAAAATTATATATGTCATTAGCAGATCAATCTAAAAGAGGAGTGGCTCTATATATTAAACAGAAGATACAGTCAGAGGTGATTTATGAAGATTTGGAAGGAAGAATATTGATGGTAGAAATAATAATGATTTTTTAAAAAGTACTAATGGTGGTGACTTATGCTCCAAATGACAACCAAGAAGAATTTTATAGAAAATTACATAGAAAAATAATAAAATATGAATATGAAAATATATCATATTGGGAGACTTTAATACAATAGTAAATAAAGACTTGGACTATAGATCAACTAAAGTGAATAGGAAACAGGGAAAGTTTCTTCGAAAAACATTTTTTACAATGATGGATGAATTAACTTTACAAGGTGCATGGAGAAAAAGGAACACAAAAGAAAGACAATATACGTTTTATTCGAATAGACATTTGTCGTGGTCAAGAATAGACATGATGTAGATGTCATCAGAATTATTGACTAAAATAGATAAATTTGAAATTGAAGTGAGCACATGGGCAGACCACAACCCATTAACCATGAAATGGAAAGGACAAAGAAAAAGACCAAGGTGGACATTGAACCAGAGACTATTGAATGAAAAAAACTTTCAAATATATATGGAAAAAGAACTGACTTTCTTTTCTAGAGAAAACAAGAATGAAGATACCTCACTACAAAATGTATGGGATACTTGTAAAGCATATACTAGAGGCCTAGCAATGACATATCTAGGAAAACAAAAGAAACAAATGAAACAAAAAAAAAGAGATGGAAAAAGAATATAAAAGACTAGAAAAAGTTCTGCAAAAAAACCCACAAGATAAAATGCTCAAGAATAAAATGGTCTTGCAGAAACATAAAATAAATACTATTGAAAATGAAGAGTTAGCATACAAAATAAAGCAGGCAAAACAAAACATCTTTGAAAATGCAAATAAGCCAGGGCAGTGGTTGGCTTATAAAATTAAGAAAGAGAGAGAGAAGAAAATAATGAACCAGTTGATAGACCCAAAAGGGAATACTTATTATCAAAATAAAAAAAAGAAGAAAATAGTGGAAGATTATTATGGACAATTATATAAGCAAGAAAACATAAAGGAAGATAAGACATTATCTGGAGAACGTGAATATACCAAAAATTCCTGAAAATTTTAAGAAAAGTTTGGAGGAAAGAATATCAATGATGGAGCTACTGGAAGGAATTAAAACACAGAAGAATGGGAAGACACCTGGAGCAGATGGTTTACCAGCAGAAATTTACAAAACTTTACAAGACACATTAAGCGAGGTTATGTTAGAGGTATTCAATGATTTGCTATTGAAAACAAAAATACCAGATTCATGGACAGAAGCGTATATAACTGTTATACCTAAAGAAGATTCGGACTTGCAACAAGTAAAGATTTATAGACCAATTTCCCATTTGAATGTGGATTATAAAATTTTTGCTTTAATTATGGCGGGACGGTTGAAGAGACTATTGAATGAATTTATTCATTCGGATCAAAACGGTTTCCTACCTAAAAGACAGATAAGAGACAATATGAGAATTATATTAAACACATTGGGATATTATGAAGCACATTCTGAGAAAAAACTCGGACTATTGTTCTTAGACACACAAAAGGCCTTTGATAATGTTAATTGGAAATTTGTGACATTGCAACTAGAAGTGATGAACTTTGGAGAAAATTTCTCGAACATGGTAAAAACTATACTGTATATAATGAGCAATCGGCGAAAGTGATGGTTAATGGTGAAATGACAAAGAAAATTAAGATTGAGAAAGGTACTAGACAGGGATGCCCTTTATCTCCATTACTGTTTATATTAACATTGGAAATTTTAAATAGAAAAGTAAGGGAAGATAAAGAAATAAAAGGAATGAAAATTAGAAAAGAATATAAATTGCAAGCCTTTGCAGATGATTTGGTGTTTATTATGGAAGACCCAGTAGAAATAGGTCCAAAAGTATTAATGCAAATAGAACAATATGGAGAAGTGGCTGGATTGAAAATTAATAAAGAAAAAATGAAAATGATAGTGAAAAATATAACAGAAAAACAAAAGAGAAAAGTAGAGGAGAAATTGGGCATCCAGATAGTGAGAAAAATTAAATATTTGGGTATATATTTAACGGCAAGATGTACAACGATAAAAGAAGACAATTATAATAAACTGAGATCTCAAATTGAAGTAGATTTGGAGAAATGGAAGAATTTGCAAATGCCATTAATGGGAAGAATAGCTATAATTAAAATGAACATACTTCCGAGAATATTATATTTGTTCCAAACAATACCGATTAAATTAGAGATTTTTTTGGGAAAATTTAAATAAGACAATAGGGAAATTTATTTGGCAAGGGAGAAAAGCAAGAATCAAAATGAAATTGTTATAGGAAATAAGATTAAGAGGTGGGTTTGGAGTACCTAATTGGGAAATATATTATCAAGCAGCAGTTTTAACATGGTTAAAATAATGGATTTTACTGAGAAATGTAAGGATCCTGATTTGCAACTAGGTTGGCATGCATTTTTATGGTATGGGAAGAATAAAATACATTCATATTTTCAGAAATACTTTTTAAGGAATAAATTGCTAATAGTGTGGGAAAAGATAAAAGAAAAGCATTATATGGAAATACCAATGTGGCTTTCAACAATGGAAGCACTTATACATCCAAATATTCTTGATTCATGCACACACCATGGATCCACCCAGTACCTAGTGGCATGGAAACACCTCCCAAAATGAATGGGTAACTAAAAGACATGTTAAGGCCCATACGCTGTTAAGGAAATTCCACCTGAAATACCCATCTAAACCCTCCTAATTATTCAGTATATTTTATATTTTCCAGGTGGACTATCCTTTTTTCTAAGGAGGGTGATATATCAGATCTGTGAATCTGCCATTCTTTGAGGGAAGGGGGGGCATACTTCATTTAGACTCTTCCACCCTTCTTTCCTATCTATCCTATACCATGTAATTAATCACTTTATAACTTCTAGCCTGGTGCCTAGAGGCCTCTTTCTCACCGTTGGGGAATGGATAGGGAGAGAAAGCCATGTGGACTGCATCATTCAGGAACAGAGCCTGAGAAAGTCTGCTTATCACTTTCACACCTGCAGATTGGCTGAATCCTTGGGAGGTTGGGAGGGGATTCCAACTTCTTTTATTCCTATTGCATTGCCCTGAGGACCCTAGACCCTGCTTTGCTTTCACCATCTTTCTCAATAAAAGCTTACTTTTGAAATGTAAGGTTTCAAGAGTCTTCACTTCCTTGAGGCTGGGCCTTACAGATATTGCCCTTATTTCATCATTTTCACAAGGAAATTTATACAACACTATCCCGGCTATTTCAATAGCCGGAGCACATCTTTATAACTGTTGTGTTAATCAATATTTGATTTATATTTTTCTAACTGCTTTATATACTGAAAGAACAATATATACTGCTTTATATACTGAAAGAACAAAATTCAGATTGTGAATTTCCTGATGCACAGAGGAGAAAACAAGAAAGAAATTAGAAATAACTACCTGATTCTTTATGCCACTTGCTCTACTGGGCACATTTCCAGTTTGGGTCCTATTGAAAGAACTTGTTCTTGTTTGTTGTCTAATACTTCATAAGCTACTCTCTGATAGCCCATCTGTTCAGCTTTTTTATCCTCCTCTAGCTCTTCTGATGAAAGGCCTTTGGGTCCTGAAGTGGAGTTAATGTAAGTTGCAAAACTAACAGCAGAGTTTATTGCTTCTTGTGAAGAACATGTCTTAGGGTATCCTCCCTCTGTTTCATTTATGGCTATATTTGTATTGGTTGTTAAATTTAAATGAGTCTCTGATCGAGTTAAATTTTCTGCAGTAGTCTTCTTTGGTGGTCTTTCAGAAGCTGGCTGAACTAATTTTCTTTCCTGTACTCCATCTGTATGAACAATTCCATTCTGTGACCCAGTCCA
The DNA here is from genome assembly GCA_032467955.1 of Pseudoxenodon macrops. Lineage (NCBI taxonomy): Eukaryota > Metazoa > Chordata > Lepidosauria > Squamata > Pseudoxenodontidae > Pseudoxenodon > Pseudoxenodon macrops. The sequence goes on along the minus strand of JANHFT010002609.1, from coordinate 123,042 downwards.
TTTAAGTTTCTCATTGCTATAAGTCTCCTGGTCTGTATCAGCTACATCCGGTTTGTTCTCATGAAAAGATTCCTCCTGGGATTCATGGGAAATAGGTTTTTTCTCAATATGGGTGACACGAAATCTAGGGGGGGAAAAAAGACAGATCACTCAGCATCAGCAAATTATTCAGAAAGAACATACATCATTTTTGTTGCCTGGTCAGTGAAGATCGGATTTTAAGATCCAGATGCCGAATCTAAGTCTCAAAATATGATGAGTTTTGTTAGTCCTTTTTTCTGAACTTGCAGAAGAATTATTATTACATTTTCCCCATGTCTTTTTAGATTGATTTATTTTGACTTGGGCAGAAGTCAGGGAATGGGCCTTATGTAGAAATTTACCTAATTCCTATCTATCCCTTTTATTTATTTCTTAGCTTGTTCTCTAAATTTCCAAAGAATTAGCCAATTGGAACACTGAAATCTGAATATTTGAATATGTTTGCTGCATTGACATGCTAAACTTCGCTACTAATGCTTCTTCATTCCTATTTGTCTGTCTATGCTGTTTTTCAATAGCACCTTCTCAAACATCTGCTCAATTCATGTATTATCTTTTATTTCAAACCTTGAACTTTTATTAATAGTTCTATCCAAAATGCATTCATTTCCATCCATTGGAAAATTTAGTTGAGGGAGTGATTAATACAGCAACTGTGGGGAAATTATTATGTAATGCTGGAATTCTTAATTTTCAGCTTTAAGTTAATGCTAATGAGGAAATAATATGCTATTCCATTCCTATTTTGGTTCAGTTTTCTCTAACAAAAAAAGTATGCACTTTACCAGGGCAGGTTAAAGGAGCAGAATCTATTAAACTGTACGTATGTGTGCGTGTATATGTATGTACCGTATTTTTCGGACTATAAGACGCACCTGAATATAAGACGCACCTGAGTTTTTGGGGAGGAAAATA
>JANHFT010002609.1:103557-114659 GCA_032467955.1 Pseudoxenodon macrops | reverse complement strand
TCCATGTCCTCGGGAGCCACAGTATCAAACTCCTCCCAGATAACATCCACAAGACCCACCTCCGTCATCCCGTCCGAGTCTACCCATGCCAACCAAGCTGGAAACCGTGGCCTTCTATTGTTAATATTCTCTTATTTTTCAGTTGAATCCAATCTTTTAACCACGTCATGGCTGCAGCTTGATAATACAAACATTTTTGTTGTTTAATTTCCCCCCCTCTAATTTTATCGGTATCATTTGGAAAAGATATAATTTGGGTAATATGTTCATTTTGATTGTTGAAATTCTTCCAATTAACGATATTTGTAATTTAGTCCAATCCTCCAAATCTTTTGGATTTGTTTTAGTAATTTATAATAGTTATCCCCTTTTATGGTAGTACATTTTGCTGTCAGCCATATTCCCAGGTATCTGACTTTTTTTGCTCTTCAAATCCCCAATTTCTTTTCCAATTCTTTAATTTGTTTGTTAGTCATTGGTGTCACACAGAGTATGATTAATTAAGCTGCAAGATACATAAAATTCTAATGGTACAGTGACTTTTTGGGCTAAAGCAAGATTTAAATGCTTCAGATATATTGTACTAGTTGTACAGGTGTATCCATTTATCAGTATTTGCCCAAAAGGGCTGTGCGATTTTTTTCAAAAGAGGTCATTTGGAAAGTAGAGGAGCATGTATACCAGAGATCGGTTCTAAATCTTCTTACTGCCAGTTCGCTCAGGGGTGTGCTGTAGCTGTGCGCACAGCTTTAAAAAATCCAAGGTGGCGGTGCCTAAAGTGCTGCCGAAAGAACTGGCTCAGGGACGTGGCAGGCCCGGGTTGCTAACGGTTCTACTGAACCGGGCCACCAAGTTACTAACAGTTCAATAGAACCGGACTGAAATGTTAGGAACCCACCTCTGATGTATACTACATCATTTGCACTGGTGAAACAGCCATATTTTCCAGCTTAGCAGTTGTTTTACCCATCTCTGGAAGCCTATGCATACACAGCTACTTCACTCAGTTGGGGAAAAAATACAAAGTGATTCAAGATAGACTGAAACAAAGTATCAGTCCAACACAGGTTGGTTGAATGCCCATAGAGATAATCCTTGGCTTACAACTTGTTCTTTAATGACCAAATTTACAATGGCCTCAGAAAGCATGCTTTACAGTCTATTGAAGCATTTCCGACCATAGTGAAATATCACATTTACCCTTCCTCCCCACAATCACATGACATTTTAGGTTGCTTGTTTTTGTGACTGTTTGGGAAGCATCTTTTGGTCATATGATTGCTATTTGCAATCTTCTCTGATGGCTTCCCTAGAAAGTCAGTGGGGAAACCAGCAGGGAAATTTGCAAGTTGCTGTCTGCTGTTGACTGGAAAGTTAGTGAACAGCATTGTTCTGAAGGCTAGGAAGTTTTATAGGTTTCAGAATGATAGCGTTCACTACCTTTCCTGCACTCTTCTGTTCTGAAGGCTAGAAGATGTCTAACCTTCAGAATGATTATGTTTGCTAGCTTTGTAGCTTTGTAACTTGATCATTCATACAATAGTGTGGAAGGTCGCTTTTTCAAATTACATAATTTGGAAAAGGAGCCATTCAATGATAAGAATGAGATCCATCTGCTGGATGACACAACATAGCTTTGTAGGAAAACCACATCTTGCATCAGCTGGGTGCACCTGCAGCTGCAGAAAAGGCAACAGTAAGGAGACCTAGGCATAACAGGGCGGGAAGAAGACCTTCTCCCCAGCACTATGCTTAACAACCCATGCAATCGCTTAATGACCACAATTGGGAGAGTTGGGATTGCAATCATTGAGCAGAATGATCATGTGGACATCTTGCTTTATGACCACTTTGCTCAACAATAGGAATTTTACTCCCAACTGCACCTGTACTCTGCCTTAGACTATAACTTTAAATTTTCTGTCTGAGAGCATACTTACAAATTCTATTGTTATTGTCACTTCATTTATGAATATTGGGTGCTAATAATCTTTATTATATTACAGCCTTTTTTGGACAACCGCTTTTTCCTACATGCTACAAATTTATAATGAGAATATTCTAATGACAATTTAACTGTCATTAAAAAGAATGATGTCAATCCAAAAAGACACACTTATTCTGCATCTTCATATATGAAAGTTCAATAACTGGCCTGGACAGTTCATGTTAGATTTATATTAACCTAGGTAGATAGTTGTTTATAAAACCTATTGATATGCTTATGTAGCCACAGTGTTTCTCTTTTCATTAAGAATGTAATTTGATGAATATGTTGTATATATGTGTGTGTATGTGTGGTACATAACTAATTATACAGACAGAAGGAAAGAAGGTATGTCATTAAACTTTTCCCAATAAAATATCAACTTACATTTAATCCTAATTATAATAAGGATATTTGTTGTTTTTCATCATTTTGCGCTCGGTCTCTCTCTCTCTCTCTCCACACACACACACACATAAACTCTGAGATTTCTTTTAATGATATATTGCTCTGGCTCACTTGTTTTCTTTGTTTTTTTTTCTTTGTCTCCTTCTATCACTGGTTTATTGTGGAATTTGACCTTTTTGCTTGCTAAGAGCTTGAATCATATTAACAGTATATTGACATGTTGGATTTGGCAAACATTTTGTTCCTATAGGCTATAAAATCTAATGAGCAGATGGATACAAAACGTAAGAAAAAAAATTGTATGACTGTTATATTGTTCCTTGGCTAAGACAGTTAAGAAACATCCTTTACTGAAATTAAGAAGGTAACATTACTTTTTAAGAAGATATCAGATAATACTTGTAGCAGTATTACCATGATATATTTTATGACAATAATAATTTGTGCATAGGGCTTTAAGTGTGAGCAGACTGCTATGAGATGTGGAAAATGTTCATGATTTACAATAGAAAAGGGTTTATTTCTGACAACTTGTAGTTAAGTTACCTCAGAGTACATAGCTGCTTTGATATTAAGCCTGGAAGATTTTATAAGTAAAGACTTTGTATTTGTATGTAGTTGGATAGCTCTAAATGGAAGGGATGCTGTGTAGTGAAGCATAAGCATTTATAAATTGTTGAGTGTTTTGTCTACTATGGGGGGCTATCACTTAATGCTATCTGAGCATATTCCAAAACAGGTTTAAGGATATTGGCAGGCAAGCAGGATGTGATTCTTTTACTTTAAATAAATTTTCCAAACCAGAATGAATAATTTTATCTTGAGTTATTTTAGGGGACCTCAATTTCGGGCTGTTGTTGAGTGTAAATAGTGCAGCTGCTTCAGAGGTGGGTTCTGAATCTTCTTACTGCCGGTTCGCTCAGGGTTGCGCCTCGAGCGTATGAGCAAAGCGTGCGAGCGAGTGCACATGCAGCAATCAAAAACTAGCGTCTGTGCATGCACAGAAGCAAAATCCAAGATGGTGCCACCCACAGAGTCACCCACAGGACCGGCTCCGTGATGATGTCACCGTGGAGTTACCTACTCTATAGAACTGGATAGAACCGGTAGGAACCCACCTCTGAGCTGCTTCCACAAATCACGATAGCATTATGTGAAGCTTTGTTTAAAAGTATAAAGTAACAGCCTGAAATCTTGCTCTGCACTCTAGCATTTTGTGTAGCTGCTTCAGTCTTTAAATTATCTTTGTTTACGGCTTAGTTTAAGTTCCCCAGGACTCTTCATGTAACACTCCAGAGATGTATGTTCTCTGTGTAAGCATATATACTGTACGCATGCCTAGGACATTGTGTGATTAAAAGCTCTGCCCCCCAAAGCTAATAAAACAATGTTCCATTTTGGTGATAGACACCTTTTTAAAAAGTTGCAAATGTTATTTTAAGCAAAGGATTTATGCATTGCTTAAAACATGTCTCTGTTTTGCAGACCAGATAGTGTTGATGTGGATACTTTGGGCAACCTGGAGATAAAGTGGATATCAATGACAGCTATGTAAGCTACAATTCTGCAAAGCTTCAGAAATCCTATATAATGGAGGAACTATATAAGGATACACAAAACCTACCCATGGATGTTACCACTTCACCCTCTGCTATTGCTAACAACAAATTAGAAAGTGGTGTAGCCCAGCTGATAACAGCCGAAGCCTGGAATATCAATTCGTCAGATCTGATGAAGAAAGCACTTTCACCACTTGTAACTGTGCCTGCTCCATCAATATTAACACCACCAGCAGAATCCCAAAGTGGGGTTGCTCTCAAAGTAGCTGCCACAGTGCTTCAGCCAATTTGTTTAGGAGACAGTCCTGTGGTTCTTCCAATACATTTGCAAGTAGCAGGAAGCACCACTCCTCAGATTGCTCCCAATAGTAATACTCCATATGTTATGACTACCCAAGGCCCAGTCCCATTGCCTCTTCTTTTAGAGCAGCATGTATTTCAGCATTTAAATTCTCCATTAGTATTACCTCAGAATTCACCATGTGCTCCCAGTTCCATTCATAGCAATCTGTTCCAAAGTTCTACTACTCCTATTGGACAACCCCAACTGTTGGATCAAAAACCTTCCAATCCAACTCAAGATTCTGTCCTTCCCCCTGTATTTCAGACACCAGGATTTGCTGCTGTGTTACAAGACCTCTTTCCTACTCAAGGAGCTTTGAGCTCTTTACCTTATCAGCCATCTCCAGAATGTCCTCTCCCATCTCAGCCCTTTAGTTCTCCTTTGTCTCCATTGGTTCCCCCAGCTACCTTATTGGTGCCATATCCTGTGATTGTGCCTTTGCCAGTTCCTGTCCCTGTCCCTATTCCCATTCCCATCCCAGTTCCTCATGGCGTTGAATCTAAAGTTAACTTAGACTACTCCAAACCAGCTGCTTCCTTTGTTTTGCATTCATGCAAAGGTACCCAGACTCCTTTGGAGAAGGAAGAAAATAAGCTGTGTGATTTTATCCACCCCAGAGGAATTTCACAGTTGAATCGGCACACTGTCATTAAGATGAGTAATGAAAATGAAGTCCTTGATCTTTCTTTGAAAACAGCTCCTTTCCTTAAGGAAAACTATGTTAGTTGCCAGAATGCCCCTAATGATAGTGCTTTGGACTTGTCAATTACTTCTTTTCGGAAGGTGAACAGTATTGAGACAGCAAACTTGAATTGCTCTGGGTCCATGATGGGTGGAACTTCTCATTCAGTAGCAGATAACCCTCATGATATCCCAGCCAAGGCTGAAAACAGAGTAATCCGTTCCAGCTCGTCTGAATTCCTAAAACAACAGTCCAAATGGCTGGTGGATCAGAATAATATTGCAACTTGTGAACCCACAACTGGCAATAATATAGAAATTGTAAGTACTTCACAGACAGCTAAAGTGATAGTTTCTGTCAAAGATGCAGTGCCAACTATTTTCTGTGGTAAGATTAAAGGCCTCTCAGGGGTTTCCACTAAAAACTTTTCCTTCAAAAGGGACATGCCTCAGGACTCAGGGCTGCAATGCTATGATGTGAAGAATCAGCCTGAAGTCCAGGATAATGCAGAAGCTCTTAGAAAACCTATCAAAAACAGGAGTGTCAAGTTAAAGAAAATGAACTCGCAAGAAATACACATTCTTCCTATTAAAAAGCAGCGACTTGCAGCCTTTTTTCCAAGAAAATAATTTATGAAGTTTTAGAATGTTTTAAGGTATAATTATTATAAGTACTGTAAAGAGACTGCACTTCATTTTAAATTACATTCAAAGTTTAAACTATATTTAAGTTATTTCAAGATGGAGGATTATAGAGTGGGTGGGGTAGGGAAGACAGAAGAATATATCTTGATATATCTTTCTAATGCAATGCTTCCATCATCAGCATGTTTTGTTCCAACTTTTCATTAAAATAAATAAAAAGCAGCATATTTTTCAAGTGGATCACACATTTTCAGCTTTAATGGAATATACTGAATGAGCAAGTCAGATGAGTAAGAGCTATTTTCACTGCCATAAAGTGCTTTGATTATGTAATTCTGAACAGTAAGTAGAATGGAACTTTCAGAATAAATGTTTGTGTTAACATGGTTGTTGCATTTCATATTTTTATAAAATGCATAACCTGAAACTCTATTATAGGTAGTGTATTCATATTTATTTTTATCATTTTTTCAGATTGTTGGGTCATTTAACCATTTTAAATCCTTGGCGCCCTTCCCCCATGCATAGTAATGATATACTTTAAATAATCTTTACTGAGACAAAATTTTATTACCAGTACAGGCAGTCCTCGACTTACGATCACAATTGAGCCCCAAATTTATGTTGCTAAGTGAGAAATTTGTTAAAGTGATTTTTGCCCCATTTTATGACTTTTCTTGTCGTATTTGTTAAGTGAATCACTGCAGTTATTAAATTAGTAATATGGTTGTTAATGAATCTGGCTTCACCAATTGACTTTACTTATCAGATGTTGCAAAAGATGACCATATGACTTTGGGACACTGCAGCCATCATAAATATGAACCAGTTGTCAAAAATCCAAATGTAAATCATGTGACCATGGGTATGCTGTGGGTAACTTTTTTCAGTACCATTGTAACTTTGAATGGTCACTAAATGAACTGTTGTAAGTCAAGGACTACCTATATTAATCTTACAGCAATGAGTCAGTCTAGAAGAAATGCTTAAAAGGATGTAGAGGTAGACCTGGATAAATGATGGACCACTTAATGATGGTTCAAAGTTATGACTGACATCACAAAACTACATACAACTGTTTCAAAGTTATGACAGCTACAGTGGCCCCACAATCATTCACCCTTAGGACAGACCACAAGGACACTGCAGCACACACACACACACATCTCTCTCTCCATCCTCCCCATGCCTCCTGGAAGCAGCCACCATTTTCAGGGCCCCAACAAATCCTTGAGGAAATGACGGTTGCTTTCAGACCTTCCTGTGCTGATCAGCTGGCCATCAGAACCTGCAAAGCTCTCCTGCCTCTGACTAGGCTTTGAAAAGCTGGTCCTAGCATAAAAGGTGGTAGTTTCAGGACGAGTTTCCCAAAGCCTTTTCCTTGTTTAAGCCTTTTCCTCCCTCTCTCCCAACTCAGAAAGCCACATTTCTTCAGTAAAGGAAACAAAAAAAGGTGGGAGGAACAGACTTTTGATTCCCCTGCCACCCCAATTAAGTGCTAAACTAAACCCCCCACCTCTGCTTTCCAATCTGCTATCCCTTTTAAATATCTTACCTTGACTCCAGTCTGAAGAATAGAGGAAGAAACAAAAAGGAAAGAAAATCTTTCTTCAACTTTTTCCTTTGAACTGGAAAGAAAGAAAAAAAACCATCTCCAAAAGTACTGTAAAAACTAGTGCAACAGAATGGAGGAGGCTGGGTCTTTGCAAGCTTTGGCTGTCTGTCTGAATGCCTAGAGCCCAGCTAGGACTTTGACTATAGACTATTTTGGTATCTCTTCTTGCTTTGCTATATGTGTGCCTTGCTAAAAAATTCTAACATTCCCTGTATTGGATTCCTATGATTTAAGATTAAATTTACAGTCATAGCTCAATAATGCTTTCTTTTGTGCACATGTCACTACAATGAAAAATGCTATGCTTTATTCCAGTGGCCCCCAACCTTTTGGGCTCCAGGAACCAGTTCCATGGAGTTTTTTCCATGGACCAGAGGGGGCGTGGTTTCATGTGCTGCCTGAATCCCACGGATGGATCATTGTTTGTTTGTGCGGCCCGGTTTCTGGCATGCCATGGACTGGTACTGGTCCACGGACTGGGGGTTGGGGAACCCTACTTTATTTTACTGTACACTGCATCCTGAGCCACTATATTGATAATAGTTTTGATATTTTTGAAAGATAACAAAATATGAAATACAGTGGAACTTGAAATGTAAGTCTGACACTGGGTTTAACCATTTATCTCTAACTCATACAAGCATAGCATCCTAGAGGCTTACAAATCTTTATGGATTCCTAGTAATTTGGGGAGATATTTCTAGTTATGTACCTTGTTTTTAAAATGAGGAACATTTCTGAGCATACATACAGTATGTAGACGGAAGGTAGGACCTTGAATTTTGATAATGAAATGGATGGGTAAATGATTGAATCAGTGGTTAATGACCTCTGATGGATCCTACTTGTTATGAAGACTCTGATCCATTTTTAAAACTATTCTAGAATGGGAAGACAAAAATTACTTTTTGTATACTTTGTATTTGGAAGGAGTTAATCAATAGAGCTTTTTAGAATAATTATATCTTTTATACTGGAGTCACAGGAAAATGGGAAGAAATATTGTATCTATCTAAATCTTGCATCTATGAAGCATTATGAATATTGTTAGACTTTCAACAGTCTAACAATATTCATAATGCTTCATAAATACAAATCCCTCATGCTTATTTTCAGTTTGGTTCTACATCCAGGGAACCTATTGATGAACTTTCAACAATTGTTCATTCTAATAGCATATTTTTCTTTTGATTTAAGCAAGTTAACTGGAAAATGAATGGTCAGAGCCAAGTCTTTATTATAGGACTCTTAAAAGGGGTATCATTCACTTTGACTTGAAGTCTTCCTTAAATTAATTTCTATAATTAGAAAATCAATAATATAAAAAAATTCTACTTTATAAAGTATTAGTGCATGTGATTGTAATAAAACTAATCAGCAGATAAACTATGGCTGGCTCACTATGGCTGGCTTTTGGCTTGGTTTGAACATGAAAATAGTAGCCACAATTTTCTATCTACATCCACATAGAGAAAAGACATGGTCTTATACTATATTTCTGTTGAACTTTTGTATGACTTACAGTACTGTTGATTATGCTATCTTTTTAGGTCTTCTTGGTGGGATAGGAACTTGGGAGATTATGAACATAACTCATGGTATGTTAACTTCTGACACCTGGAGGATTGAGTTTGTTGTGCATTTAAAGAGCAACATGAATTTCATCCAAGAGGTTAAGTGGATTTTCATTACTATGCAGATAACATGCAGTTCTGTACATTTTTCTTATCTTAATTTGAAGATGATGTAATATTTGAAACATTGGTGAAATAGCATTGATAAAATATTGTTCGAAATTCTGGTGGAAACCTTTTTTTAAACTAGTGCAATGCTTCTTTCTATGAAATGTTTAACTTTGATTTCTTGGGTTTTGATTTTATTATTTTGTATGCACTAACCAAAATCTTGCAGTCAAATAAAATTAATGTTAGCTCCTTTTAATGTGTTGAAGAAGCAAAACCATGTGCAAGAAACTTTTATCATGAATGATAATAAAAGTTACTGTATGTTGGTTCTTCTTTTATCTATCACAGTAAATGCAGGCTAAACTACTCAACTACCAACATAATGAAACTATAAATCACATCAGATTACAGTGCTGTTTATAGATGACTGCATTCATTAAGACACTCATATCATAAAATGTAGTCAGGATTTATCAATTTACATTATTTTTGTTGGGATGGTGGCACTCCAAATCTTTTTCACATTAAAAGAAGCTATTCCCTTTTTTAAATTGCAGCTATTGAACTGGGAAGTCTTAGATTCCTTCTCAATATGAAATACAGAATTCACACTTATTTATTGGGCAGGAAGGGGAGGAATCAGGTAATAGGAAGTCAGATTTGCTTATGACCAACTTGCACATACATATTTGCTATATGTACATGTGCATGTTTTTAGCAAAAACTGATACTGCAACTTTCCTAATACTGCTGTAAGATTGATCTACAGATTTTGAATTCAGACATCTATTTGCTTTTCCATTCTATAAAAGTTACTGTGTGATTTATTTTGTTTGAAATAATGTCACAGTAGAACACAATGTTTTTTCCCTATGTACCAACTGTTCATAATTTGGAATGGGGTAAATGGCTCAGTAACTAGAATTCCTATGATAAATTAAGATATAAACATAACTGAGGAAGATAAAAATTGAACAGAACTATATGGACATTTTACATCTGGGCAATAGAATCTCTCTTTTAAAGAACCTTTCAAAAACTAACTGAGCCTTTTTTTTGATGATGTAATCTGAAAAAGTAGTAATGGTTTTAATTATAACAATAGTACTAGAAATTGTTTCTAACGTTTGGAACCTACAGCAGTTTATCTAGTTTTGACATCTAATGAGACACCTAAAGAACATCTTCATTATGTGCCTAGCAATCCAAAATCCTTGCTGAACATTCTAATTGTTCAGTAGGTTGGTTTTCTCAAAAACCCATCACTGTATACCCACTCATTGTCCCTAGTGTTATACCGATAGTTTGTTTTTCTTTTATCTTTTCATTGGTTTGTACCTAAAGAATTCTGCAGAATTCAATCTGAGTTTATCAATGGAACCAGAGGTGTTGGTCCCAGTGACCGACTCAGATTAGATCCTACAAAATTATCCTGGGACACATATATTTGCCTTCATTTGCAAAAGAATTCTGCTAGCTGAACTATTGTCTTAATTACATCTAATGCAATATGTTCCTACAAGGAGGCAGCAGGTACTATTTTGATACCATTTTGTTTTCATTTTATTATCAACTGATTACATTTTTGCTAAGCATATGGTTCATCAGCATGGCACGGGGATTTAGAAAAACTACTGCTATCCACCAAAAATCACTATCCACATTTGCAAGAGGCCTAAATCTTACTGTCTGAACATCATTTCAGATTGCTGGAATTGTTCTTATTCTCAGAAGGAAATCTAGTTTTAGGCTTAAGAGTAGTAAAGATCATTAAGACGGCTTCAGCAAAAACATTGCATTGTTTTGTGCACTGCTTTATTGGAATGGCTGTTTGGCATTCCATTTTGTACTGTAGGACATGCAAAATGTAGCAAATTCTGGGGATTAAAATGCCTTTGTTTTGGGACAAGTATTCTGTGAGCAGACAACAAACTGTTGATTTACAGGTTTAGTGATATTTATAGTGCTTAGAAGAAACTCCTGGAAGCATTATGACTGAATTTAGGACTTTCTGTATGCAAATAATTTGCACTTGAACTATCTTCTCTTCCTGTCATTTCATGTGTGCTAATAAAAGGACAGTTAGAATCAGAGGTGGGTTCCTACCGGTTCTATCCAGTTCTATAGAACTGGTAGTAACTCTGCAATGATGTCACGGAGCCAGTTCTGTCGGTGTCTC
>JANHFT010002609.1:77958-103457 GCA_032467955.1 Pseudoxenodon macrops | reverse complement strand
GGCTACCAGCACCTTGAATTGCACCCAGAAGACCACCGGAAGCCAGTGCAGCTCGCGCAGGAGAGGTGTTATATGGGTGTTATAAGTATTCAAGTACTTATAAATAAACAATTTAGAGCACTGCTTGCTTGCAAGTAACAACCAGATATTGTTCTTCAACTCTTGGGTTGGGGGATAGATCCTTATTAGGGTGCAAGTGTTTTTTATGTTCTCAGAAATTCTGCATCAAAGGATTAAAGAGGGAGAATAAAACATCAGGGAATAGGAATATTCTTTACTGAGCAAGTGTGATTGGACACACAAGGAATTGGTCTTCAGTGCATAAACACCTCAGAGCCATCCCTTGTGAGAAAGAATTCTTGACAAACTGGAAGCTTGCACATTGTGCCCCTGTATTAGCCCATTAAAAAGCATTCAGCTAATATGGGCTATTATTAAAACTAATATGGAGTTTGATTTTGAACAGACAGAAAAAAGCTGGAAGGAGAAAAACCAAACAGATTCAGAGTGAAAGACACAGAGTAAATGTTTCGGCAGATGAACATAGCAAGAACATTTCCAGACTGGTTTTGCCCTCTGAGTAAAGTTGCTTTTGTGCATCTCAGCCCTGCCACATGGTGTGAGGGCACCACAAGTGCAAGCCGGCTTCGGTGCTGATGTTGAGATGAGCCAGCACAATTGAGCTATTAATAATTTAAGAAACGGGAGCGACAAGGGGAAGAAGGATGCTGATGAAACAGTCGCTCTCCTCTATGTCCTTGAAAAAATATCATTCTTAGAGCACATCTATCCAACATGGAAGCCATCCCATCGTTCATCAGTGGTCAATATGGACTCTCAAGGACTATCCAGGGCAGGGCTGTCAAAACTCCCAGCCCGTGGGACAGATGTGACACATGCTGCCCACACCCATGCCCCCTTTAGTGAAGGGGGAAAACTCGATACGTCATGTGACACAGTGAGTTTGATACCCATGATCTAAGGGGTTGAGAAGTGGCTAAGAGTCAATAGATGGTTGATAAATGATGGAAATTGGACTCAATCCCTTGCGATCTCTGTAGGCTACATGCCAATCAGTACTATGGTAACTGTGAGGTAGCTTGTGGTGAGACATTAACCAGGGTTCTTCATGTTACTATTATTATATAAATAATCTACAATAAGATTCACAAAAACTTAATTCAAATTTCTAACCAAGTAACTTAAGAATCTAAGGTATTATATATACCACAATGTGAAATGACAGCTGCCTCTTCATTTATAATTTATTTATTATTCATACTACTACGGCACTAATTAAAGTAATATTTATTAACTTATTTTCATGTAATGAATATTTGGGAGACCAGTGAACAATCTGAAACTTCATGAAGACAGCTGAACAATTTGGGGACCCCGATCTATAGCAAGCTTCCTATGCCACTTCATGTTCCATGACTGGGACAAAAGCAAAAATCATTCAGGTTAGATCATTCTTGTCATCAGCTCCTGAAAAGAGGACCACAATATCTTAAGAAAAGTGGCTGACTTCAAACATTACGTAAAGTCACTGTTTTTTGCTTGAATAAATTCAAATTATCTTCAACATAATTGGTAAACAACAGCTGGGATTTCACATTGTTCTAAACCAGATACATACAATCCATATCCTAGCTGAACCTACTGAACTGTGTTCCTGTTTTAAAATTGCTTTGTGGTTGGATTCATTTAAAGATACTAATTTGAAACTATAAAGCCTGATTTTGTGGGGAGAACAGTGATTAGAAGCCTTAAAAAATTCCTTTACAGTTGATCTACATTTTCCACTTCATTGTGTTTAGGAATGAAGGATGTGTTTGCCTTAGATACATTACTTCCGCCACTCAATAGATGAAGATGGCAGTAGTAACTATCAGGCCTTCATATCCATCACTATCTCCCCTCAGGGAAACAATTACCGTATATCTCAATCTGCCACAATCATCTTATTTCCCGAGGTCTGTTTTTTTTTTAAATCATGTATTGTCTTTTTCCTGTTTCTCATCATCACAAGCATCCTGGTGAAGCTAGGGAAAGGATCAGCTGGACTAGAGTTTGTAGATGGTTTTTTTACTCTACAGAATTGCACAGATGATCGGTTTGGAAGCCCAGGGCAATGGTGAAATGCAGCTAAAAATAACTCGGGCTCTTCATTGAAGCATGCAAGAGGAACGACGGCAACAAAGAAAAAAATTGCTCGACCAAGGACACAGAGGCACAGAGCAATGAGGTGGTGGGGATTCAAATAAGATTCTCTAGGTTACTTGGGCCAATGGGACTTACCGCAATGAAAGCAGCAATTCAATTTATAATTAGATCTAGTCACCAAAATAGGTTAATGTCTCTCTTCCTAAAGCCCGTATTTTGTGAGTTGACATCTAGTGACTGAAAAACCAATTTTTGCAAATCATTAAACATATGAAACGATTTCTATTTATTTATGCGCTCAGCTCAACAGATTTCAGTCCACAAACTGCCATTTTAAATCTTGGCGAAACAGTAGCAAGCAGTTTTGCGGAGTCATTTGATTCAGCATGGCAGGCTTTTGTAAACCGGCCCAATCAAACGATTTGAGTATTACAAAGTGCTAAAGGACTTCCTGAACGAAGCATTGATGACAGACAATGCCTTTGGGAACTATTAGCATGTATATTTCTTGGGGGGGGGGACAGATGTTTCCCCCCTGTGGTTGGCAGTATTGCAGAAGGCTGGACAGATCTTACATAGGAAAAGGCAGTTTAGGCCAGGGCAATTAAAGAAAACAGAATGGCAGTGCATAAATTGGAGCAAATAAAAATAAATAGAAAGCTCAGGAATAGGATGAAAGTAGGTCAAGAAAGAAAGCAAAACTGGAAGGTACAAGGGTAAAGGAGTGATTCGCGAGGATTATCTACGGAAAAAAGGTGACTATTTAGAGTCAGCAAACAGCAGAATGGATAAAGAAGTATCTGATCTGATACTGATCTGATGCTTCAGGTTCTAGCTATCCATTTAGAAAGTTCAAAAAACCCTACACATTATTTATTGATCCATTTATTTAAATGTATTGGTTAGTGGGCTCTAAATTGTAAGTACGATAAATAACTAAAAGGAGGAAGCTATGTTGTTAGATGTCTGTAAATTCTCAGTCATCCAGGTCATAGTTGTCCCAAAGGTGTTTTTTTTAGGAGGCAGCTAGACTTTGTTTTTCCTTTTGAAGACGTTTCACTTCTCATTCAAGAAGCTTCCTCAGCTCTGACAGGATAGTAACAATAATCCTTCCATTCCTCGCTATCCTGTCAGAGTTGAAGAAGCTTCTTGGATGAGAAGTGAAATGTTTTCAAAAGGAAAAAAAACAAAGTCCAGTTGCCTCCTGAAAAAGCACCTTTGGGATATGTTGCTAGATGTCTATCCTCATTTTGGTACAAGGCAATGTAGATAATGGTCCCCTGCTGATTTTCCCTACAAACAGCATCCTGTGAAATGGGTTGGGCTGGGGAGAGGGAATGGCCCAAAAACACACAACCATTTTCCATGCTGGGGGAGGAGAAGTAGAACTCACAGGCTCCCCATTTCTAGTCCAAATCCTACATCGCTACACTATTTATGGATTCCATAGCTAGAAATATATATATATATTTAAATAAAAGAACTGCGTTTTGATCCTGTTCACCAGGATTGCTTCATTCAAGCTTTACCATGATTGCTTTAATGCAGGAGTGTCAAACTCATGTCATCATGGCAGTGTCACGACATATCGGGACTTTTCCCCCCCTTCGCTAAACTGGGTGGGGCTAGAATGTGACGCACTCGCGGGCCGGGAGTTTGACAGCCCTGCCTTAAAGGAATATCAAGATGACTTGGGTGGTGGAAGAATGAAAGAGAGACAAGAGCTCCCAGTGGCTTATTGGGCAGGGAAAGAAACTTAGGAAGGACCTGCCCTAATTGATCAGGCAGTTAAAAGTGGCGGCTGGAAGTTTGTGCCACATTATTGCTTGCCAAGAATTAAAACACAGGAGATCGTTTTCTGTGTTGCTTTGTTGCTCACTGCAGCTTTTGTTGCATGCAGTTTTACCCCCATAAAATGCTGCCCGCATTTGTACACATATCCTTGAAAACACCCGTTTATGCTACGAATAATACCCGAGGCACCATTGAAAAAAATCTCGCCTTTTTATTCCGAAAACACATCCCTACATTGCGAAGGCATTGAAGAACGAGGGTAGTCTGTCTTGTTTTATGGCGATTCAACAAGATATGCAGCTGAATTGGCTGTTGAACAGAAGCACATTCTGTGCTAGCGGCTCCTGGAATGTCCCATTATGCTATAATTCTACACAAGAATTATTGCCTCCTGCTAAGACAGTTCCAAAGTATCCTCCGTCTATATTTATTTTTCTCTCTGTAAAACTGCAACAGAGGACTTCACGACAAGTTCCAGGACAAGATGGAATGTAAGTCACCCAGCAAGGCGCAGGTCACTGTTTTCTAAATAAACAGCAACTGCAGGGATCTGTTATTTATTAAAGTGAAAACAGCAGAACGAATCATTCACATTTTCTCATGTCTTCCAATATGGTGAGTAACTTTCAGAATGTATGGTTAGATGTCCCAATATGCGACCTCACACCATCTGTAAGATATATAAGATCCGGGACGACTGGACTAAGACTGGTAACAGGAGGCATTTCAGTCCGTTCTGAAAATGCTGAACTTAACCGATACATGTGCTCTGTTCATTTTTATTTTCATTCCTATAAAAATGTAATCTCTTTTAAAAATAAAAAATACAGAAATTGTAAAAACAAAACAAAAACCTTGCTCACTTATCACTTAAATATTTACAGCATCAGTAATTTCATACGCGGATTCTAAAAAAAAAACCTAAAATTATACACACAGTCACATTATTTAAGTATCAAATGTGTTTAAAGAACTCCTTTAAAATCAGAATGAAAAAGGTAATACATATAAATGCATCTTCTTTGGAATCCTCTTCAAAATTACAGGGGGGAGGGGAGGGAGATGAAAGGCCAGTTAGGTGTCTGTGTGGTGTTCAAGTGAAATAAACAATTTCTTTCTGTTTGAACAGTATCCAGCGATCACATCTGAAATGATCCCCTTCCCAGAATAGCACATTCAGAAATAGATAGCTCTGAAATTCCAAAGGGGTATCCAAAATGTATTTTACAATATCTATAATACTAAGGATCTTAAGGAATCTTGGAAGGATCCTAGTCTGCCTCTGATGAAGAGGAGCGAAGGCATTGAGAGGTGACCTGGTACAGTCAGCCTGTTCTTTTAATGGCTGCTCAGATCCAGCCTAAATGCTGCCCCGTTTCATCTCTAAATTCTCCTGAATAAAATCGATGCTGACACATGAAGAGCATTCCTGTAGCCATTCAAGACGCAGAGTCTCTCGTATTCCAGAAAGAGCAGAAAGAATTAAACCACCAAGCTTTCTCTGCTGACAGCATGATTCTGTAGAGGGAAGAGAGAGAATCAAGGTTAATCATACCCATAAAATCTCCTCCAGTATCTTCAGAATCGTTTTAAGATTAACAGCACAAGATTAAACATAAATAGCACCACTGGCTACGCACACACAAACACACATTTTGCAGACAGGTTCCAAAGTGCAAACATGGGCATCTTGGATCAGGAGCTCACGGAGACATAAAAAAGATATTAGATAAATCCAATTTGGGGTGGGAGGGGGACGGACCCTTTGCTACAACAGTGATTGCTAATTCAATTTTAAGGGATGGGGCTAATCCTAGGAAATCTGCTTAGAATTATCCCATGCAGAAAATACTTTCAATTTGGTCTGTGGTTTGTCTGGTCCTGCCTTATTCAAGAAGGCATGATTAGGTAGCTTTACACTGCATTAAGTAGTGTAAATACAACCAAATACATGATAATGAAAGATAATGCACAAACCATTCATACACACTTAACAATAATGTGAATATTTTGCTCAAAGGAACAACTATAAGCCTAATAACTATAAAGCCTTAGTAAGACCACACCTAGAATACTGCATCCAATTTTGGTCACCACACTTTAAAGAAGATGCTGAGACTCTAGAAAGAGTGCAGAGAAGAGCAACCAGGATGATTAGGGGACTAGAGGCTAAAATATACGATGAACAGTTGCAGAAACTGGGCATGGCTAGAGATTCAACCTGGAAATAAGGACAATTTTTCTGAGAGTGAGAACAATCAACCAAACAGAACAGAAGTTGCCTTCAGAAGTTGTGGGAGTTCCATCACTGGAAGCTTTCAAGAACACCATCTGTCAGAAATGGTGTAGGGTCTGCTTGGGTGGCGGATTGGAGTAGGTGACCTACAAGGTCCCTTCCAACTCTGTTAATCTGTATCTGTCTCTAAATTCACCTTATCCAGGAGACCTCTATTTATAGAGCATTACAATTGTGCGTCCTTCTCCCCATTTTTTTAACCTCACCCTTCGCAGCTTGCGGTCATCCTTGCCGTGGGAAGACACAGATTCGGTCTCTGTGTACGGAGGCGGTGGAGGAGGAGGAAAGCCACTGCTATCTTCATCCCGGGTTTTCCTGTGGCCGGATCTCCCATTGGAGGCACTTCCATGATCCAGGTCTTCACGGCTACCTGCCCGCTGCTTCTTCCGCATTGCTTCCTCCAGGAGCCGGTTATCATAATGGGTTCGCTCCAGATCCCGCAGGTCATCCCTACTCCGACTTCGGCGTCTATCGTAGCGCTCGGAGTCGTAACGGGAGTCAGGGGAATAATCGCGGTGATGGCATTCGTTGTCTGAGCCGTGCTGACCCCGACCTCTGTGCTGGGAAGGATAGGAGTCCCGTTCATAGTCATCTAGAGCATCGACAGAGCGGGAACGCGGGCGTCGGCCATAGCTTCGTGGCGGGGAGCCCTCATAACGGTCACGCCAAGTGGCGGGGGGCAGCAAGCGCCGGTTCTCGCTGCTCCGTACACTTTCCTCCTCCAAGTCACTGATGGGAGACATGGCCTGGCCACGGAGCCTCCCCATGCCCTGCCGCAGCTCGTAACGCCGGTCATCTTCATGAAGAGAGCTTAGTTCACTCAACACAGAGGCTGGAAAACAAAGACAAAGAATTAATTATCCGTTCTCCTCCCAACACTAAAGGGCACGGTGCTGGGACAACTCAGTGAAGGATCAATTGGGCACACTCTTGTTCCTACACAGAAGGACCTCAGCAAAGTACCTTTCTCAAGCCTCCCATTGGGCTGCCCTGGGCGAGTAGGGTCAAAGTTGGCCAGCTCCTTCTCCATGTAGTAGAGCACCCGCATGGAGTCATCCTGCTGGTTGGCTTGGATGCGATAGCCACTGCGTACAGCTGGGGAAGAGAGATCAGGAGCAGGCTTTAGGACATAGGGCGGTTATTTTTTATTTTATTTTTAAGGAGCCATATGCCTTGGGGAGATTGCCAAGTAGGTTGGCAATCGGGTGATTCACCCACCGCTGTCGCCTTTCCAACTGCCATTGAAACTGAAAGAGGAGGCAGGACCTTCTCTGCCGATTGTAATCCCCCAGTGCTGCTGGTTACAGCAGATGCAACAGGTGGCATGAAGCACAAGGGGGCGGGGGCAGAAGATTTAGTTACCTCTTGCTTCAGAAACAAATTTAGAGTTAAACGAGACAGCTCAAGGGTGTAAACACTATAGACAAAGAGTGGGTGCATGTTCTCCCTTCTGTTAAGAGGGAAGATTAGAGCCGAGGTGGCTCAGTGGTTAGAGTGCAGTACTGCAGGCTACTTCAGCTGACTGCTAGCTGCAGTTCGGCAGTTCGAATCTCACAGGCTCAAGGTTGCCTCAGGCTTCCATCCTTCCGAGGTGGGTAAAATGAGGACCCAGATGGTTGGGGGCAATAAGCTGACTCTGTAAACCACTTAGAGAGGTCTGTAAAAGCACTATGAAGCGGTATATAAGTGCTATTGCTTAGTGCTATCTTCCTGCTGGACTGAGAATTTATCTCCAAGACTCAACATTTAAAAAGTTCATCTTTTCAGCACAAGGATCGACCTGCCGATGTCTAGCAAAATCCTGCAGGCACAGAGATTGCTTGAATCTTTTTAAAAAAACATCTCAGGTCGTGCCTCTTCAAAAGGTAGCTCTTCTGACAGGTGCTTGGAAGGGGTTTTGTTTAAAACGGGTGTGGTTTAATTTTATGAAGCTTAGATGTACTGGATTTCCACCTTGGTCATACTAGGTGGAAATCCGGCAAGCAGAAATCCTAACATAGCTACACGGCACCAATTAGAGAAAAGTGGGGGGATTTTTCTTTTTTTCTATGCAGGAAGGGTAGATCTAAAAATTCAGCTGCAAAGCTACTGGCACTCCATAGGCCAAGCACTACAACCGTGTTTCCTATTCTACTTGGTAGGAAGAAAAATTAGCATCACCCTCAGCTGCAAACAGCTGGATCAGCCAAGTGAAGCAAGGTGATAATTATAATTCCTCTGATGAACAAAATGTTGAATCATCAGCGTGAGCTGTTTCCCCACAACCAAGCATGCCTGATCAGACAGAAGCACAATATCTAAGCAAACTCGATACTCCATTCCATGTTTCTTACCGTTCGCCACACTTTCTGTATCCCTCAGGAGAGGCACTTGGGAGCTGTTTCCACCAACTGTAATGCAATCAAAAGACAGAAAAAGGTTTCCATAAAAGGGATGCGACACATGCAACATACTGCCCCACTGTAAGCTATGCTTTCACTAAGCACATTACAAAATACAAGCCCTGACAAGCCATGAAATAAATGGCTACTTGGTCTAACTTTCTTCTTAATACAAGAGAACCCGAACACAACAAAAATCTGCTGATTGAACATTTCCAAGGAGAGAGAGAATTCTTCCCTTCCCCCCATTCTTCTTATCAACTGATTCCAATTGTCAAAGAGATCTAGCTATAGGGACACCCAGAAAAGGCATACGATTAGATTGAGGAGAATCCAAAATGAAACCTAAGATACAACTCAAAAGGGTAGACCTCAGAGTAGCACAAGATCTTTTAGACCAAGGGTGTCAAGCACATGGCCCGCAGGACGGATCCAGCCCGTGATGTGGTTGGATCCGGCCCACGGGGCTGCCCTGGAAAATGTAAGGGGCGGATCCGTATCGCTTCGGCCCGATCTATCCATGGCCCGGTCTACCCAATACCCAAAGAGAAAACATCGGGCTAGTGTGGCTTCGGCCTGGTCTACCCAGTGCAAAGAGGAAACATGCCAGCAGTTTGGAGAGTGGTGTCAAGCTGGCCAGTTGGCTACACCCACCCAGTCGGCCCCCCAGAGGTCAACCACAGCCCTGATCAGAGGTGGGTTCCTACTGGTTCTATCAGGTTCTATAGAACCGGTAGTAACTCCGTGATGATGTCACGGAGCCAGTTCTGTCGGTGTCTCTGTGGGTGCCGCCATCTTGGATTTTGCCTCTGCGCATGTGCAGAAGCTATTTTTTGATTGCCGCGCTTGCGCACTTTGTGCACGTGCTCGAGACGCAACCCTGAGTGAACCAGCAGTAAGAAGATTCAGAACCCACCTCTGGTTAGAATGTTCCAATTTATTTAGATTTATATTCTGCCTTCCTTTCAGGGGCCCTAAGCAGTATGGACAGCATTATCTCCTCTAATGTTTGTCACAACAATCCTGATTAAACAGTGACTAAACCTCCCTGGTCCCAATCAACAGCTTCACCACCACACTGCATCATCTGAACCTTATACTTACAAGCATGTTAAAAATTCAGATACTTCATGAAAAGTATATCACCATACTAAACTTCTGTGGGGTCTTTAGAAGATCTTTATTTTTAATTCTGGAATAAGCAATTGACAAATAGACTGCCCTCTAGATTTTATTCTTGCCTCTTCTGTGGATTCTTCTAAATTCTGTGGATTATGCAAAAAGAGAATTCAGAATTTTTTAAGCATTTGAGTTATTTAATTTGATAATCATTATAACTATCAGTAAAACCCTTCTATTTCAAATATCCACATCCAGCCTAGATTATTCTATTTTTGAAGGAAGATGATAATCTACAGTATGTTAACATCAGTGTTTAGAATTTTACTCAGATTATTTCTCTAAATATTAGATCCTTTCAAACCATATATACTATATTAATTAAACTATATTTTAATTGATGTATTAGTAACTACCAAACACGGTAATGAGGTTAGTCAGTTACAGATTTAAGACATTACATAATAAAAATAATTGACAAGTAAACATCAAGCAACTTTTATTTTCTCTTTAGATGAGAATAACCAGTTGAAAATAATGAAAAATATACCTAACTTAATTTATATCATGTCATATGCAAAGTTTAAAATTTCAGTGTCATTCTTGTTTCATATAAAGGTTTGTATACATGTAGTATACATTATTTGCACTATTCAAAGACATATCAGCAAAATGAATAAGAGAAACCTCATGTTCTAAAATATTGTGTTTGCCTTTTATAACCACTTTTAACATATAAAGTTCCTTGAATGACATTTGTGACATTTTGTCTGCAATCCAGTACAGAAAACAACTAGATTCTTGCATGTTTAGTATTTTAATACAATTTTAAAATATATTTTAACAATGTCTGAAATAATATACTGAAATATACTAAATATCTTATTTAGTATCAAATTTGACTGTTTTCTCCCACTGCCAACAAACACTCTTCAACTATCTAGAACAGGGCTGTCAAACTTGCGGCCTGTGGGCCGGATGAGTCACGTGCTGGCCATACCCATGCCTGGTTTAGTGAAGGGAAAAAGTCATAATATGTCATGTGATGCCACTGTGACAACATGAGTTTGACACCCCTGCTCTAGAACAAATTTATGAGTAAGATGGAGGACAAAAAAAATTCCCATGGTACCAGTGGAAAGTTCATTGGCATAATATATGTCACCCTTAAAAATCACAAACACAATTATATGCCAAATACAAGCAATCATGTTTCACAATGAGATAAATAGGTGTGTTTATGTAACTTTGTCTGAGAGAAATAGGCATCAAAAGATATGAAAGATATCACAACCTTTAGAGCTTATTTTTAAATACCTGAGCATATATAAATAACTGCAACAGTTAAAGAAAATTATATATTGGAGCTGTTATACACTCCTATGACAAGCAAAGTTTGCTGATATAATATAAATGCCAGAAGTTCATCAGAAAATAGGATATCACCAAAGTGATCTCATTTAAATTCAGCTTCAGTCATTTAAAGGAATACATTGCTTCAAAGATAGTTTGCAATTTTGCCATTTTAGCTAAACCTGAGTAATTAGTGTATTACTAATAGATACACCAATACATAATAAACAAGGCATTTTTAAACAACAAATGTGTATTTTAACTATAAGTTTTTTCCATATAAAAAGGCAGTAAGAAATATAAAAACTACATTCCTTTCAGGACTATATTTTTTCTAGCAACACTTGGACAAACAGAACACCCGATCCTCTATTCAACAAAAGTACATAAATTGTCCCTGATATTATATTGGCAGTGATGGCAAAATGTTTTATTATCAGCACTTTTTGCAACTTACAGATAGAACACCAAGATTCGGATGAATTATACATCCAAGTGTAATTCAATTCCTTTGTTAAAAGAAGTCACTGACTTTTTTTATATCTGAAACAGGTTAGAGAGGCAAAGTAAAAAAAGACATTCAACATCACCTCTCCTCTATCATCCCATTCTTTTCCAGATATTTTCTCAGAATAAAATGGCTCAGCACAACATGAGAATTCAGGAATATTGCATGGTGCCCCAAGTTGCCCTGTATGAATCTGTCCATCAATTATTTCTTCTTCTCCCTTCCCCTTCTCTTCATCTCCCTCCATGAAATGAGAAACAAACCAGACAGGCATTAATGAACAGTATGAGGACACATACAACCAGCAAACACCATTCACGTGCAGTGAAAGGTGACTGAAGGTAAAGTTTTGCAATTAATTAGAAACTCTACACATGCTGAAATCCTTTTGGATCCTACACAAGATGGTGGGTTTCATTGTGATCCTGGTGGCATAAAATTATATTTTAGAATGCAAAAGGAAATCTGTTTGGGCAATTATCTTCCATATTTCATCACATCCCCACCAGGGAATCTGAACTCTATGTTCTATTGGAACAAATATGATTGGTCTTAGGACACAGCTTGATGATATATCAACACCTATAAACTAGGGATAAATGTATAATGCACATTTTGTTTATGATTTAAAACGAACAAAGAACCTGCAGTTTATCATCTGGCACAGTGCAAAAATACCTTGAAAACACATTCTTTAAAAAAAACTTGAACACTATGCACAAAATATATATTTATTCACACACACACACACGAACCCACACAGATAAATATACAAGTGCATGAACATATGTTTATGATAGATGGAATGTTTCAATACTATATCATTGTAAGCAAACTGAAAGTTAATTGCTCACTTAGGAGTTGGCTGCTCAAATCAACCGTTAGAAGTTCTGTCTTAAAGAAATGTTCTCCTTAAATTGTCAACATGCTGTAAAAATGTATTTTCATAATTTAAATTTGTAAAAAAAAAGAGCTATTTGTTTTTTGCACACAACATAAACTTACAAGTATATGGCTATTTTTAATGGAAATTTGTTTCACATAAGATATGTATGTGGTTATATTAATTAAAGAATTAATCAATTAAAAATAATACTTCCCTCATCCCAGCACTGAAATTCAGCCATTTGGGGGGGGGGGACCCTCCACATTTAATTTTTTTAAAAACATAAAGATCCTTTGGAATTCAGCTGTTTTGGTTCTGAACGAAAATTCATCAGCTGAAGCTGAAGAGGTGAGAATGTATTTTGCAGCTTCTCATATAAATACTGTTAGCATTACTTCTTCCCTGCAGATTTTAAAAAGTTATTAATACAATGTGAAACTTTTAACATTAAATCCCATATTTAAGAAGTATCCGTAAAACAATGATGATTTACGATATTTCTTTCTGATTAGACTAGTAGAAACAATATGCTGGAAATTTCTTTGTGAGCTGAGTGAGATTTTTTGATCCATTTGATTGGGCAAATTTTCAGCCCTATTTTTCTCTTTTTGAACCTGACTGGTTGTCTTACTTAAAATGCCACACTATCCCTATGCATTCGTTGCTTAGAACTTTCCTTGCTTAAGTCTTTCTATATGATAACATAGTTTTAATGCTGGGCCCAGTTTCAGACCCATATACTTCATTATCATATCACTTCTCAGTAACAGAAGAGCCTTCCCATCAATTTCCTGTGAGGAAACAAGATGACAATAATTAATGACTAGTTTCAGAACAAGAGTATTACTCTAGACTGGCACAACACAACTTTCTCTTCCACATTATCATCTTTACAGAAGAAAAACAGAAATTCAAATCTGAACATCTTGGAAATTTTCATTGACAAATCTTCAGAATTTATATTATAAAAATTACAAATAATAATTATATAATATGTATATTACAATTTCTAATTTATTTACAGAATCAGTTATACATATAGAGAGCTGCAGTATTATGACTCGAACTAGGCAAAGCAGCTTTGGATCTGGTATGGTTACACTGACCATTTCCTTAACGCAGAACATGGAGCTTTAGGACCTTGTCCAGATCTTGTGACATAAGGAAAAAGTTTACCCAAGCCTTTGGGGAGAAAGAGTGAGACCCTTCATGTTATTCCATCTGGTTTCTCAACTTGCCATCTTTTATCTTTAAACTATTTAATTATAATTTCTTTGTTTGTTATTGAGTTGCCAAGGTTAATTGGGAATCAGGTGACATACAAGTTAAATAAATAAATGCTGCAACACCTTTAAGTAGGAACAGCAAAGGTTACATTCCAGATGAAAAGCAAATTTGTCTGCTTTGAATCTGCAGAAACCTGAATCTGTGCTCTTTCAGTTCTCATTTTTGTTTAAACAATTTATTTTATTAGCTGTCAGAACAGTACTGAATCCATCTCCATGCTGGTGATGGATAAACATTTAACACTTTTTTCAAGGTCAAGATATTAGTGGCCTGAAACATCTCCAGACCCTCAGGTCTTCCCAAGCCACATCCATCATATCCCTCTTTGACCTTTCTAATGTGAAGAACACCTGATTTCTGATTCTGATGTGGGAAGCAGCATGTGGAATTTGACAATCTGGTTTTCTTTTTTTCAATCCTGTCTGATCAAGAGAAGTTCTAATAAATTATTTGCCTCCATAATATTATCCCAATGACCTTACTAACATATATCAGTTTAGAAAACAGAAACTAACAAATAGGTAAACTAATTGGAGTCCCTTTTAATCCTACCAAATTCTTCAATAGAGCAGGAAGAACATTCCACACATATCAAGTTATGTTTTCCTGTTCTAAGATTTTTCTTTGTATATTTTTGTGTAATTAATAATAGTTTCTTCCAAACACTGCAAGAATTCATGGGACACCAGGAGTAAGTTTATGTTTAAGGATAATTCTGTATCAAGTAGAACTTACATTGATACAAAACTCTTTTCTAGTGCAAACTACAGTGGTAGTTTTCTGCTTTCAACACTCTTTTGAAGGAAAAAAGCTTATTAGATTTCAGGAATATACTGGATTTTTTATTTATTTAATGTGATTCTAGGCACTATTAAAAATAAGTTGTACTTTACTTACATGTCTCCTGAAGAGTTCAGCATGGGGTGCTAATGCCTGAGGATCTGCTTCTTTTACAAATAGCATTACTTCATCAATTGACCATGTTGAAGGGTGTTTGCTGAAGAGATGTGAAGATTCCTGTTTTAGTGCACTGAGTTCAGGTCCTGTTTTAGAACTTACAGCTTAAACACACAAAAGGATGAAACTGAAGAAATAACCAAGGCATTTTGAGGATACATGCACACATTCAAATAGCTTTGATAGTTATAGAAAACACCCCAATTATTTTCTCATTTTATGAGCATAATCTGAAAATATCTTGCTATTGTTAATGCAGTGATGACCTATACATCTCACACACACACACACACACACACACACACACACACACACACACACACAAATATGGGAAGGCATCTTTCCCAATCTGGTGACTTCCAAATGTTGGGTCCCCAAATTCCTATTTATGACAACTTCCAGTTGAACATTTTGTAAATTATTTAGCACATCTGGAGAATACTTAGTTAGAAAGGCCATGATAGTAGCTTGTTTCTGTTACTAATTAATCATACATGTTTATTTTTAAAAACGCCTCTGTATTGGATTTTCCTTCAAGGAACAACATCTATAATAGCATTTATAAAATAAAGCAAAATTGTTCATTTTGGCAAAAATAATAGATTATGGTTTGATTTCTGTTGTGATTCAATTAAGACATAGGGATTACCTCAAAGAGAAATCCAGAAGCAGAAAACAGACAAGTATAATCTATATGATTTTCCTTCCTTCCTTTCATAAATGCTAAATTAATTACCCACAGCCTTTGCCAAGTAAGGATGTCAGTAGAGCAAAGTGAAGATTCTGGTTTGAGTATCTCTGCTAAATTTGCTGGCTCCTTTCATAAACTTTGAATAATAAAGTGCTTTTGAGCCAGTTTTATGAATATACTGTACATATCGATGTGTACACAAAGCATGAACTTTTAGAAAAGCTCGAGAATACCTTCAATCCTCTGTTGCAATCTCTTTCTGGCAACTTCACAATAACTTTTGTTCCCAGTAGCACTTGATAATTTCTGTAGATTTGGTACTGTGTTTGAGGCAGCAGATACTGAAGGAAAAGAATGTCTAAAATAGGCTGTGTTCCCTGAGGTCCGATGTCCAGTGGAATTCTGATTGTTAGAACTTAACAGGGTGACTGAATTAAGTGTAGAATCCATTGAATTCTCAGCAAAGGTGTACTCTTTGGATGTTTCTTCATTTGGCAGGATTTCTGCTATACAGAATTTAACACAATCAGATTATTAGTAGAGTGATATCTACTATAAAGATTTTATTGAAAACTTTGCTTTAATATAAACATTCCCTACTTAAGAAAACTTTACCAAGATGAATAGGTTAACAACTCTGCAAGGAATATAGTATTACTAACTATCCAATTTTACTGGCTGCTCTGTCATTTGTATCAGAAAGATTAATTTTGGGAAAAAGGGAATAAAGAAAAATACTGAAACAGAAACATAAAAGAAACTGATCCAACTTATCAAATTTCTTGACATTGATAGTGAACTGTCTAAAAGGTGAATAAATAAGTATGGATTGTCATGCTGAAGCCAAAGTTTAGAAAAGGCATTTTTGCATGCTGTGTGCAACAAAGAAGAATCCTGTGTCAACTGTCCCACTGGTTTAGACAGCAAAAGAAACTCCTGGATACATTTTTACCAAGAGCATAGCTTCACTGAAGATTCCATATGGATACAGAAATAGAAAAGCCAGTTCTAATGATGTCATGCCACGCAGCATAGGTAAACTTTCCCTTTTCCCCCTGAATCTCCCATTGTCCATTGCCACCAATCATTTGCACTCGCTTTGTTTTGGGAATGGTCTGTCTGCTTCAGACGTTCCTAGCCGGTTACTTTGGGGTGTTGGGTCTATCTCAGGTTTCCAGTTGGCACATTTGCATTCCAAATCCCACCCACCCCAAAAGCCTGTCTTACATTTCAATGCCTTCCCTCCCCCCTCCCATTACTGTTGTCTGGTTGTGAATGGGGCTGTGTCAACCATGACATACCGACCCTCCAAAAAGATGATTAATCCTACAAAACCGAGGTGGCGCAGTGGTTAGAGTGCAGCATTGCAGGCTACTTCAGCTGACTGCTAGCTGCAGTTCGGATCTCACCAGCTCAAGGATGACTCAGCCCTCCATCCTTCCGAGGTCGGTAAAATCAGGACCCAGATTGTTGGGGGCAATATGCTGATTCTGTAAACCACTTAGAGAGGGCTGTAAAAGCACTATGAAGTGGTATATAAGTCTAAGTGCTAGTGCTATTGCTATTGCTAAAACAGACACGTATTGTTATACCATGATCTCTTTGCACTAATTAAACTATTGGGTCAGTCCATGTACCTAAAATGGAACCTCTGCATCAGGGCATGGACATTTGTTGCCATCACCCATTCTGCCTCTGCCAAGGGAAACCCCTTCCATAAGACTAAATAATGCAGCTTCCCCTTGTAGCATTGAGAGTCAAGTATCCCCTTGACCTCAAAATGTCTTTCTCCTTCTATCCATGTTGGAGGAGGCTCAATGGTAAGCTACGGAAGGGCTTTAACAAACTTCAGTGAAACATTAGGTGAATTTGCCTGAGGTTGTTTGGAAATTTCAATTCCACTGGATTCACAATCCGGATGATAGGGAAATGACCTATGTACTTCGGCCCCAACTTCTTGCAGGGCTGTCCCAACTGCAAGAACTTTGTGGAAAGGTACAACTCATCCTCAATTCTAAACTCCTTCTGAGGTGCTCTCTTCTTTTCTTGTCAACCTGTCTCTTCTGCACTTCCCTTGCTGCTTTTAACACTTTTAACGCTTTGCGCACTACGGGTCAGATGGCTTTCAAAGTACATCTCTGCCAGAAATGGTGGACCAGTAAGCATTTAGGTTAGTCTCCTAAGTGGCTAGCCAGGCAGCGTAAATCTTGAATGTATTCCATTACCGGTTGTGTCCCCTGCTTCAGGGCATTGATACAGGCTTCCATGCCAGGCTGTCATGGAGTCTTCAAACTGCTCTCGCAGAGCTTGCATGAAGGTGTCAAGGTCATCTAGGGCATTTTCTGGGGGCATTTTCATCATGCAACGATACCAACCACTCTGAAACACTCTCTTCCAGATTGACTGCAATGACATAGATCTGGGCCATATTGTCTGGGTATATCACGTCATAAGCCAGGAAATGGGCTAGGCAGTTTGGGCATCCATCAAAACGGGCCACCAGGGAGAGTGGCTAGCACTCCTCCTGTACCAGGATGAGTCCCTGGGGCAGAATACCATCTGTTGCCACCAGTTCTGGGATTCCAGTTGCGGCTGCTTGTGCCAGGGCCCTGACCACAGCCAGAGCCATTGGCGCTGCTGGCTATAATCGAGGAGTGGCAAACCCCACTGCTGCCACCATCTGTGCCGGGTCTCTAGCCACAGCCACAATTGCCAGCTAAAGAATAGGAGAAGGAGTAGCCAGAACTGCCTAGGTTTTCATGACTGCTGGCCCACTGGCAACGATCGCAACTCCTGGCATTGCTGTAGCTCTATCCCTCTGAACTTATCCCTCAACTGTTCAATGGATGGGCTGTGGCCAGTGGTCAGGAGCTTCTACTCAGTGGGGTCATCCCATTTGGCTAGTCACTTCACTATCCACTTGCCGCCTTGGACCATGTCGACTCCAGAAGGGAGAAGAGAGTCTTTGGCCTCCACTGCCTTGCCCCCATTCATTGCCCAGCCTTTGCTCACATTTGTTGTTTTCAGCCTTTGGTATGGAATGTCCCTCACTTGTTTCTTAATGGCAGCTGCAGCTGCTTGGACTTCTCTTTGGTTTTGGGCACACTCTGGCTGGTTGCGCTCCTGCTTCAGCCTGAGGTGGTGGCGGTCTTCCCAAGCCAAGACCTTGTCCAACTTCTTCTCTTCCAAATCTTTGCCTGTAGCTGACATTTTGGGGTTGACCTTCTGATGGGATCCAGGTAGGCTATTTCTATGAGAACTGGCTTAATGTCAACTGTCCCACTGGGTTAGACAGTAAAAGAAACTCCTGGGATATTTTTTACCAAAAATATAACTTTACTGAAGATTCCATATGGGTACATTTTCTACCATATGGGTAGAAAAGCCAGATCTAATCATTTCGCCTACAAACAGCATAGGAAACATTTCCATTTTCCCACTGGATTTCCCATTGTCCATTATCCACCATTCATTTGGATTTGCTTTGTTTTGGGAACAGTCTGTCTGCCTTGGATATTCCCAACTGGAGACCTTGGGAGTGTTGGGACTGTCTCAGCCTTCCGGTTAGCCATTCCAAATTTCCCTCCCAAGCCTCCCTTACATTCCAATGCTTTCCCTCTCCCTTCCTGTTCCTGTTGTCTGGTTGTGAGCAGGACTGTGTAGCGAGTCAACCATGACATGTGTTAACTCCTAAAATAGTAATTTGTTACCTAAATTGATGCCAATTACTTCTTCAGAAATGTACAAATTGAATAATAAATTGAAAATTGGAAGAACCCTGGGGCAGGTGAAGATTATATTCTGAACTGTTTAAAATGATTGTAATTTGGGAGTCTGTGGTAGTTCTCTACTTATGGAAAGACAAATAGTTTGCCAACTTCAAAAATGATTTGGAAAGTGTGCTTTGGGTCTCAAGTACCTTTCTGATATTCATTAAACATAATGTTTTTCTCTATGCTTCCATGAGATGCTTTATTCTGACTTATCCATTTTCATTATTCAGACACATGTTATGGTCTACAGGGAGGGAATTTGCACAGCCTGAAACAAGCACATATCAATTCTTATGGCACGTTGAGAGATACCGTTCCTTCTAATAAGGGTAGGCTGCTAATTTCCTTTCACATACTGTCTGGATCAGATCTCTCAGTAATCTTCAGATCATCAATTTCCAATTTGATACATCAGAAGAGCTTCCTTCTGTCATCCCTTGTTGTTTTGTCTGGAAGGATTGAACTCATTTTGATATTTATGCATTCCTGAATTTAGAAATATTTAATTTTAATCTGACTGACAGATCTGAAATTTCCATGAACAAATAAGATTAAATTCTATGGGACTAAATTCTTCTGATTGTATGGAAGCCTTGATTGCTTGTAAAATTTTGAGTGTTTGCTTCTGGACGGGATACCCAGAACTATAGTTAAGTGTGATTGACTGTCATTAGTTATGTTGTACATTATAACATTTGTGGCAGGATCATTTTTAGGTCCTTTGGATACCTTAAGTCTTGCAAAATGTTAGCATCTCTTTAAAAGAAAACCAAATAAGGGGGGAGGTGGCTATTTTCAAAAAATGGCATTATGGGCCAAAACATTTAACATAAATAGCTGCATGATTTGATGGACAACTTTCAGCCCCTGCCACTCCACAAACTGATCCAAACATTTCAATTCCACTATGCCTATTGACAGCATAGCAATGACCCTTCGCAAGATGCAGAAGGGGCGTTATTCTTACCTGATACGCTCCTTCTCATAGGGTTGAGATAGCCTCCAGGATGGGTTGTCTCGTCTGCTCAGATGATTGGACTGAGTCTGCAGAATAAAATCCCTCCTCCTTGCTAGGACACGCCCAGCTTTGACGAGTACGAAGCAGACTCGACGTGAAGCCTCAGAACACAGCACTTGCAACTGCCCAAACGGGAGAAACCCAACGGCCTGGCCGCGCCAGGAAGAAGGTAGAAGAGGTAGGCCCCAGGAATGAGGCAGAATAGGCAGGCCCGTACAGCGGCAAACAGTAAGTCTCCAGGGAGGGACTGGAGGCTATCTCAACCCTATGAGAAGGAGCGTATCAGGTAAGACCAACGGCCCTTCTCCATAGTACGTTGAGATAGCCTCCAGGATGGGACATACCCAAGCTTGGAAGATCCCAGGGCGGAACCAGTGAGCCGAGGCCGTGCCTAGCTGGAGTGCATGACCTGTTGAAGGACCCGCCGTCCAAAGGCTGCCTCTGCTGATGCATAAGCGTCCAGTTTGTAGTGTTTCACAAAGGGAGAGAATGATGTCCACGTGGCAGCCCGACAGATCTCCTCGATGGAGGCTTGGGTGGCCCAAGCCACGGACGTCGCTGCGCTATGTGTGGAGTGCACCATCAGATGCGAGGGCCGAGCAGTGGACTGTAGGTCATAGGCCGTTGTGATGGTGTCCCGGAGCCACCGACAAATGGTTGAAGAGGATACCTTGGTGCCCAGAGATGTTGGTTGAAAGGACACGAACAGAGCCTCAGTTTTTCGGGTGGGCCCCGTCCGTTTAATGTACGTCCACAGTGTGCCACTGACGCTCCAGCGCGTGTGTCGGGTTCGGACAAAAGTTCAGGAGTATAATCTCCTGTGCCCAGTGGAATCTAGAGTTCACCTTTGGAATGAATGACGGATCCAGTCGCAGGACCACCCTGTCCACGTGGAACACACACAGATCCTGCCGGACTGACAGAGCCGCCAGTTCAGATATGCGGCGAGCCGTGGTAATGGAAATAAGGAACGCCACTTTACACGACAGGTGCCGTAGTGTCGCTGACCAAAGAGGCTCATACGGGGGGCCCGTCAACGAAGAAAGAACTTTAGGTAGGTCCCAAGTCGGTTACCGATGTATCACGGGGGGCTGAAGATTAGTCACCCCGCGGAGGAAACGTTTGACATCAGGATGTGAAGCAATTGTTTCTCGCTGCCCGCAGAAAAGCATGGAAGACAGCGAAGCCACCTGCCTCTGAAGCGTGTTTGGGGCCAGACCCTTGGCGAGGCCGTTGTGCAGGAAGTCCAGGATATGGGCAACAGTGGCTGCTAGAGGTACCTGAAGGATGTTAACTAGGTTAGGTGCTACGTTGAAACATTTTTTATCTAAAAGTGAGGGGTTGGGACCCATTGCAGGGGAAGTCCATTGGCGTTGAGTAACGTCTATGAAGAGTTGCGGTGCTGGGGCCACTTGGGCTTTGAGGTTTGCTCGGTGAAGAGGGGATTGGCAGTGGAGGTGGAAGCCTGAACATCCCTGCTGTTGGTCCCCAGGTCCGCCGAGTTCTTGGCCTTGAAGAGGAGAGACCTGTATAGGTTGGACTGGAAGAGCCCTACGAAGGTGGGTTGATCTGGGGTCATTCCTTTGTCATCGGACAGTTGTAAGTCCGTGGACTTTTCCTCCCCTTGGCCTTGTGCCGGACTGTCCTGCTCGTGGAGAGGATATTCCAGGTCAGATAGCTCAGAGTCCTCTCCCCCGGTCGCAAAGACCATTTCCTTGGTAGCAAAGACGGGAGGGGTGGAAATGGGCGCTGGCCCTTGTAAATAGTGTTGGAACCCCACTGCGAGGCCCTGCCTGACAGCCTCAGCTATCATGGCTGACATATCAGGCACTGATTCTGACCTCAGACCGGCCACTGTGGACGTAAAGGTGGCTTCCGGCGCAGGTATGGGAACGGGAGATGGTGTTCTTATAGTCGCCAGTGTTAAAGACGGTGGCGGTCCCCAGAGCAAAGCCTGATCAGCAGGGAAGGCGGTGGCCGCCTGGGCCAGTTGTTCGTCCGCTGTGCCAGAAGAAATGCTGACGGACCTGGACCCGCCAGCGGGTGTAGATTCATGTCTGGCCAGTGTTTCAGACCCCTTCTTTTGTTTAGCCTTGTCACATTGTCTCTCTAGGGCTTTATCCCTGCGCCTCTCGTCTTTTTCAGCAGCCTTGGAGCGCTTGCTCTTATGGCTCTCAATCGATTTAGAGCCCTGAATCACAGATGCTGCTCTAGGCGCGGTGGAAGGGGGAGGGTTTCCACTCGGCCCCGTTGGGGAGGCCGTGGTGTTTAGCCCAGTCTCCTTTCTGGCCTTTCCCGAGGCTGTCTTGTCAGCCATTTTAATTTATTTATTAATTTATTTTTGACTGCTAATTTATGGAGTGATAGGCGTCGGCACTTAAAGGCCAGGTGGGGAAGTGCGAGGCTTCTGACAGTAACGCGGCGAGGCTGCTAACGAGGCTGCGGCTCTTGGCCATTAAGTGAGGCGGCGGCTACGGAGATATGACAAGTGAAGCGCGAGGCTTCTGAACAATGCGGCAACAGATGGGCCGGTAAGTAGCAGCGGTTGAATGAGCCTGGAAGCGCGAGGCTTCTGATCTCCGTTCGTCGGAAGCTGAGGCCGACAGCAACTTTGGGCGGCTTTCGCGCCAACAGCTTGAAGCGCGAGGCTTCTGAACGCCGCTAGGTAAGTTCAGGCGAATGGTGGTGAAGCGCGAGACTTCTGGCAATGGCGGCGCTGCAATAAGGGAATTCGCGCCTGTTGGTTTTGGCGCGAACCTGACAAGTCAAAAATGGCAGCCGCTCAATTCTAAGAGCTCACAATCTTGCCTGCTGCTCGGTTTAACTGCTGCCAAAGGGCTCTTATCTTGCTCCCGTGCCCTTTAATTTTTTTTTGCCCATGTCAATTAGCCGCTATACTCTTTTTAGAAAGCCTGATGGCGTGGGGCCTAGGCCAGCCGGCTCCCCGGCTGGCAGAGCCGCTCAGACCGTCCCACAGCACGATGGGATGGGATGGGGAATCGATTCACTCACAAATAAAGCTGAATTGAAGATATTAGTTGAATTCTACTAACTGCGATGACAATAGTACAGATGAGAAGCATTCAGAGATGGCTTATCACATCTGTCCTACTGAGGACCGAGTCAAAGCTGGGCGTGTCCTAGCAAGGAGGAGGGGTTTTATTCTGCAGACTTGGTCCAATCATCTGAGCAGACGAGACAACCCATCCTGGAGGCTATCTCAACGTACTATGGAGAACAACCAGGCCCTAGAATGCAAAAGATTGTTTATCCATACTGTAAGTGAAGATAATTAAAATTCAGTTACCTTCAGATGGGTGAGCTTCAGTTCTTAGAAGCTTAGGAGACATGGGGACAGGATAGGGGGGTGAATCTTGAGAATACCACTTTGCACTTCTACTCTCTGATATTTGTTATTTTGCTATATAATCAAAATGGATTAAGGAGTTATAAATGCATGCAATAATTCAAATTTACATACACTTAAAGCTCCTCTTTACAAATATTTCAAATTTCTATGGTAGCAAATAGTTTAGAATCACAAGGTACAACAATAATTGCCTGTGTAGCAGTCACAACAGGTTCAGAAAAACTTATCTAGAGACAGATTTGGAATACAAGATGGATGGGTGAAGGGCCACCTTAGTTTTAAGTACCTGCCTCATTAATCTTTCCATGGAAAATGCATATGGACCTTTAATTGTAATGCAATTCCTTCTATCCATGTATTTTTCTATAGTGTTTACTTCAAAGTATTCCCAATGAATAATTTAATTATGAAATTAAAAAATTATAAATCATAATTCTTTATTGACCAAGTGTGATTGGACACACAAGAAATTTGTCTCCAATGCATAAGCTCCTGGTGTACATACAAACAACAAAATGATAGGTCATATATCATAGCTCATAGTTACAATCATTAATCATAATATACAACAAGTGATAAATCATAAATATCTTGAGATGAGAAATAAATATATCACTTATACAAAAAGTGGGCATTTTTTTCCATAAATGAGAACTGAATCATAAACACACAACAAATTAATGAACTGAAATTAATGTTTTCACCTTAGTCTCTATAAGGGGGGAAAGGTGGTTAAATAAGGATGCTTTAATTATTGCCTATTTTGTATATTTAATATACAAGATTTGGCCATTGGTCAATGACAAAATAGGCAAGAATTAAAACATCCATACTTAACCACCTTTCCCTTTTTCATGAACATGATGATGTTAAGTATATGTCAACTTGCAAGAATGGAAAAAGAGACAAATAATTCTGGGTATATATACTTTTTCTGTATTTCTTTATTCCCCAACTTTTGCAAGCTATAATTTTGCCAAGCCCATTATTTGTAAATTAAATAGCAAAGCACATAATTACAGGACAATATAAAATCCGTAAAAGACTTTGATAAACCCCCTAACTCTCCATATGATACCGTTCAATTACAATTTTCAATTATTATAAAATAAGTATAAATAAAATAAAAAACACTATATTTCTGTCTTGGCATGACCTAATAGCTTGACTCCTACTCAAAAGTCAGTTGTAGTCCTCAGAGTGAACAAGCTTTTGCATCCCTTCCAATGAAGGAGAACAATTTTGTCCATTCTATTACGGTTACAGAAAAAAAGTTGTGGTGAAAAATATAAATAGGAAAGTATAGCTCTAAATTATTGTTATACAATGTAAAATGTACACAATACACGATAACATTAACTTTCAATAAGAGACATGTCTGAGCCCTGTTATCTGGGAGGAGTTTCCAATGTACTGTCTTGAGAATCCAAAGTGTGGGTATTGCTCCGCCTTCTTCCGTTGTAGATTGAATCACTTGAGCTTTCTGCCACGCCTCCTCAATGTGCTTGGAGCAAGGGAAGGTCAGTTCTTTGGTCATTACCTAAATAGTTAGCTGTAGAGGGAACGTGCATAGCAAACAGCTGGGAGTCAGGAGCAGCTCGAAGTGGAAAGCCATTTAGGAGCCCCGCAGCCCTCAGCTTGGATTTTTAAAAGTAAAAGTTCCTTGATCGTGGCAAAGGATGCCTGGAGGGAGAAAACAGCTGGCGACTTAGTTTGACTGAGAGCTGCTGCAACATAATTAGCAGGCTAACCAGTTAGATTGGCACTGCTATAAAGGAACAATGGATCTTCAGATACATCCTTATGCATGGTCACTCACGCCCTCGTCACTTCCCGCCTGGACTACTGTAACGCTCTCTACATGGGGCTCCCCTTGAGGAGCACCCGGAGGCTCCAACTG
>JANHFT010002609.1:45944-65980 GCA_032467955.1 Pseudoxenodon macrops | reverse complement strand
ACCAAGGAGATGGATTACAGCCTGCAATCCATCTCTTTGGTGAGCAACTGATTCTGCCTGGGTTTCTTTCTTTAGCTTTAAAATAGTTGAAGGAAGCCATGCCTTTCTACCAGCTGCCTTTCTACCAGCGGCTCAGGATTCAGTCCTAAGAGCAAGGTAAGCAAGCTGGAGAGGGGGGGAGGGCAGACGTAGGGGAAAAACTGAATTTTTTTTCAAAAAAAGAATTTTTTTGGGGAAAAGATGGTGGCCTCCACGGACCAGACTATGACATCACCAGCTGCTTACTACATACTCTATAGAATTTCACCCCTGATTCAGATGAACAAGTTGCTAACCTGGGTTCTCTTGAACCCAGGTTAAGCCCTTTTGCAAAAGGTCTATAATAAATTGCTCTGTAGTTGATTTCTGGTCTCCTGCTGTTTTATTGGGATATTTTTCTTACAATTGGTGCCTGAACAGGGACATATTTACTGTGTCTGGGACGGGATCTGATTATCCAGGAGAGGGTTGCTCTTCGCTGACCTTGTAGGAGGCCTGACCTACAGAGCGTGACCCAAGCAAAGGCAACTAGCCTAGGTGAGTACTGCAAATACTGGGTATTTATAGCCATGCTGGGTATTCTACCTCTTTGAATGACTGACAGTGATATGTGTGTGTTTCTATGTGCTGTGGTGTGTTTTTCCCTGTTTACAGAGGATAGGCAAGGTTGTGATTTATAGGAGAAGGAGTTCAAGAGGGGTTAGAAATAAGTCTCGGGTGAAATGGGTATTTTGTTTGAGAAATCTGGTAAGGTTCCTGGGAAATCTGAAATACCCTCTATTCCCCCCATCTCTCCATTGGGGGAACATTTAACACAATGGGGGTAGGGCTGACTTAGTCCATATACAAAACAATGAAACAAAATATTGATGATTGAATATTGTACAAGGGTATGGCCAATGTTTGTTTTAATAAAGCCTAATTATATAGATTTTAGAAAGTACTTGAAAATAAACAGTTAACAGACCAGCTGTTGTATGTAGAGCCTTGGTATCACGTCCAATGGTTTGACCCCTTTCCTCCCTCTCCAGTGCTTTATGGGAAGGAGGAGGATATGAAAGGCTGGGACCCATTGGCACATGTTTCATGTCCGCGGCCCCCTCCTAATGCTCAGGATGGAGCAGGAGAAGGAGAGGCTGTTGGAGGAGAGGGAGCTGAAACTGAAATGTCTGCAGCTTCTGCAACAAGGCAATATCAGCATTTGAGAAAGGAATTGGAGGATGTCAAGCCAAATGTTAAACGATATCCAGACCCTTCTGCTAGGGTGACTAGATCGCAAGCAAAGAAAGATGCTAAAATGCTTCCCTTAAGGGAGATGCCAAATGGCTTGACTGGTGCAGGGGTGCCTGTAACTACTTTTGTGAATGTGCCCCTGACATCATCTGAATTAAGAAACTATAAACTCCATATGCCTTCGATTCACTGAGATCCAATTAGCCTCTCTGAATCCATAAATTTGTTTTTAGGACTTAGTATATATGCATATGCTGAGTTGCAACATATTCTGGGTTACTTGTTTACCCCAGAAGAAAGAAACCAGATTAGGGTTGTGGCTATGGCATATTGGGATAAGACCCAGGCTAGAACAGCTAACCCCATTGCAGCTGACACTAAGTTTCCTTTAACCAATCCCATGTGGGATAGTAATGATTTAACTGACAGGGTACAAATGGAAGATTTAAAGAGAATAATCATTCAAGGAGTACGAACAGCAGTACCTCAAGGAAATAATTTACTCAAAGCTTTTGAGGTAGGACAACTGAGGTAAGAAACTCCATCTGTATTTTTAAACAGGATTAATTACTGTTTAAATAAATATTCTGGTCTTTCTCCTGAAACACCAGCATATGATACTTTGATGAAGATGCAATT
Organism: Pseudoxenodon macrops; assembly: GCA_032467955.1. Lineage (NCBI taxonomy): Eukaryota > Metazoa > Chordata > Lepidosauria > Squamata > Pseudoxenodontidae > Pseudoxenodon > Pseudoxenodon macrops. The sequence goes on along the minus strand of JANHFT010002609.1, from coordinate 64,069 downwards.
TGTAACAAAAGCCTGGCCTGATATACAAAAGAAGATACAGAAAATAGAGAATTGGGCTAATACTGATATCACCATATTGCTAAAAGAAGCACAAAGAGTCTATGTTAATAGAGATGAGATTAAGAGCAAGCAGAAAAGCCAAATGATGGCCTTTGTAATTAAAGCACAATACAAGCCAAAAGATGGTTTGGTAGAGGAAGAGGACTTGGAAAAACTGCTACAGGTCAGGGTAAAAGCCCTGGACAAGGCAGGGGACTTCTCCAGTGGAGGAAACCTATTGGGGAGAGTAGAATATGTTTTGCGTGTGGCAAAGAAGGACATTATGCTAGAACTTGCCAGCAGAAGGGAAAGAACCAGAGACATGAACAATGCCTCATGGGAGATGAGAATGAATAGAGGTGTCAGGGGCTATTGATCTTAGGGTCCCACCAAGAGTCCTTGATAAATATGAATGTGGGACCTGAAGGAGAGGAATATGTGTTTCTAGTTGATACTGGTGCAACCCGAACATCCCTATGTAAAATGCCTAAAGGAATTGAACAGGGTAAACAGAGTATGAGAATAAAAGGAGTTAAAGGTGAACCATTTGACATGCCATTAGTAAATAATGTGTGTTTAAGACAAGGAACATGTAGTATACTAATAGATGTAATATTAGTGCCAGAGGCATGGGCCAGACAGCTTCTGTTCCCACCATGCAGCAACCAATCCAGTGCTTCAGTTTGGTGATCAATTCTGTGGCATGAGGTGTGCAGTTTGCAAAGTGGGGCCAGCAAACTGTAGCCTGCTATCAATGCAGGACAGGACTGTGCTCTCTGTACAACTAACTGCGGGGGGGGAATTCTTGATTGCTCCTGGAGTGATAGAGCCTTTTATTTAGGAAGCATCCTATATGGGTCTCCAGTTGGGATTACCAGTTGTATAATACCTTTGCTGACCTTGCTGGTGGACAGAATATCAGGCCTGTCTTAGCTTAGACATTTAGGTAAGAAAAATCCTTGACTCTATTTGTAGAGTTGGGTATACTTTTACTAAAAGTCAAGAGGTTACAGCGTAAGCAAAGCCAGACCTGAAGATTCCCACATAAACCATGTAATTTTCCCTTCTCCCACATGCTCCCCCAAAGCTCATCTTATTAGTGCCCAATGAGGTTAAAATTAGTTATATTAGTAACAGTTCTAAAGTTTGAAGCCTTTTTGGTGGCCATTTGCATTCAGTTCCCATGCTTCTGTACTTGCATCGTTCAATCATTGTCTCTGGTTGCCTCTTCTATTTTCTGTCATTTCCCCCCTTCTCTATCTTCTGCTCCCATCCTTTTTTTTTTTTGCAAAAAGTTTTTTATTTTCCATAGAGTTCATTTTCACATTTCACTTCCACATGTAATTTTTTACATATTTTAGTACAAATTTTTCATCTCAATATCTTCCTCCAGCTACAAACTTTAGTACAAAATTTTCTTTACAATATCTTCCTCCCGTTTCTCCCAAAGCTTACAACATCAGTACAGGATAGCTGTTTCTATGAGAGCCCTGCGGGAGAGGTCTCTGGAAATTGGACAGCGGAGGAAAAACCTCGGAGGAGGGGAAAGGAATTCTAGGGAGAGCCCAGTTTTGATCGTCTCCCTGACCCAAATGTCGGAGATGGTGTCCTCCTACTGGTCTATGAAAAAGACCCAGACGTCCACCTATGGGAGAATTACTTATGGCATCTAAAGCCTCTTCCCCTGTTGCCTCTGAAGGGACACTTTCCCTGAGGCTGGGGTCTGCCTCTGACCCCCAAAGGCTTTTCTGTCAGGCTGGAAATCAGATCTATATTGGAAGGGCCTCTGTTGACGGGGAAAGTCTGCACCAGCTTTCCCCTGCCTGAAGGAGGGCTGCCTGTTAAATGGTGAGAAATGGAAATCTCTCCTCCGGCCCTGTGAAGGGAGTATTTTATGTTTGACTTTGGTCTCAATCAGTAAAGGGTCCAAAGACTTGCCAAAGAGACTCTCCCCTTGAAATGGAGCAAAGGCCAGCTTCCACTTGTTCTTGGCATCCATACATCAATGACGCAACCATAACAGGCGGCGGGCCATTACCGAAGCCACAATGGCCTGTGCTGAATATCTAGCGGTGGATAACGATGCGTCTGCAGTGTACTCAGCCACCGCAATTATTTTAGTGAGGTCTTGGTGCGCTCTGGAATCATCCAGATCAATTCTGGATTGCAGCTTTCGAAGCCAGCATAAAGATGTTGTGGAGAAGAAGGACACCACTGTCAATGCTTTGATGGCCCAGGAATCTGCCAGGTGAGCCCTGCGGAGGGCTATCTCCTCCTTCCTCTCTTCTGCCTTCAAGACATCCTCAGCATCCGGAGAAAGCACAGAATTTGATGACAAAGCTGCTACAGGAGGGTCTACTGTCGGTACCTGAATCAGGTTTAGCAGATTGGAGTCCACACTGAAAAGGGCGGTCTCATTGCCAGAAGGATGAAAGGCAGTAGATGGAGAGTCCACTGCCTCCGTATAACTTCTAGAAACATCTCCAGAATAGGGATGGCCTCTGGCTCAGATGACCATTCAGTGAACAGGAAATCCTCCTGCTGCAATTGGGGCCATCTCATCTTCTTTCAAAATTGGAGGGAAAGGCAGTAGATGGAGAGTCCACTGCCTCCGTATAACTTCTAGAAACATCTCCGGAATAGGGATGGCCTCCGGCTCAGATGACCATTCAGTGACCAGGAAATCCTCCTGCCGCAGATGCACTAGAGTCTTTCCCCAAACGGGCAGTAGCCCGCACTTTAGCCAATAAGGGCTTAAAAAGTGCCAGATTAAAGAGGCCCTTAAAAGCAGCCTTTGAAGAAGACTCCTGGTCATAGTCTGATATGTCTCCCTCCCCTGGGATCTCTCCCTCAGAAAGAGAAGAATCGCTATAGGTCAAAATTGCAGGAGTGCCAGGATCCCGATAAACTCTCTCCTGTCCTATAGGACACCAATGGTCCAAATATGACTGGTTTGGCAAAGGAACCTGACATGGTTGTAGATGCTGCAGGCCCTCTGCAATTCCGTCTGATAGCTAGGGAAATCCAGTCTTTCAAAACTGGAGGGATGTCCTGATCCTGCAACCCCCCAGGATGGAGACCCACTGCTGTAGGGGTAAAAGTTGGGTTAGGGTTATTATATAAAATATTATATAAAGTTGCCTGCGGAATTTGCTCTCCCCCCTCATAAAGGAGGGTCTTTCTCCAGGGCTGAACCTGGAGCTAGAGTCACTGAAGGCGCAGGTTGTTCTGACCTAGGGACTGGATGAGGGGAATCTTCATCTCCAGAAGCATTACTATCTGCTGCTGAACACCAAGCACCATCGGTTACCTCTGGGTGTACCGATTGTTGGGGCATATGCAGGGCCGAATTAGAAGAATGGTGAGAAGAGGCTCTTTTCTGTTCAGAGTGGTGTCTTGAGGTGCCTTCTCTGGCTCAAACTCCCTATCTAGGGCTTTTTGTCGCTGCAGTGCTGCCTTTTCCTCTGCTTTAGAGGATGCCTTATGTGGCCTAGCCTTGGACTTAATCTTGGTAGCCATTGCCACACCCGCAGATCTTGCCTTAAGTGGCGCCTTTCCAGCAGTTTCTGATTGCGGGGGAGACCAATCCCCAGCCCTGTTTTGATTAGAGCCAAACCTGCCTCTCTCCATTGTAGTTTGAAGAGAGAGAAAAATTTAAAAATTTAATTAAAAAATTAATAATAATAATAAGGAAGGTGCGCTTGAAAGCTCTGCTGCCAGCTCAGCGTATGAGTACTGCACAAAAAAACCACATAGGCCCAATCTGAAATAGGTATTAAAAAAAATTAAAATAAAAAAATTACATTCAGATCTAATGCAGAAACGCTGGCCACGCCGCTAAGTGAGGCAGTCTGAAGCGTGTCGCCGCTATAGTGGTGATAGGAGAACAATGCAAGTGTGGTTGATCATAACAAAAACCAGTGACCTGTTCTCTAATGTCCAAAAACTTAAGAATGGCTGGCAAATGAAATGAGAGGCAATTTAAATGGTAAACTGATGCAAACTGGCCAGCTGTCACTGCTAATGTGTTCAAAGTATGACCAGTTGTCAGATAAGGGACTCTCTGCAGCTATGTCTTTACCATCAAGTCATGTGCTGAGGTAAGACATTTGTCTGTGCTACAAAATGGCCACCAGAAGCCTAAAATGGCCGATCCCCCCAAGCTACAATCTGTCACACGGAGAGCCAAGGGATCGCCACAGTCTACCTCAAATGTAAATTTAAAATTATTTAAACAGAAAAATCATTGGTGGTGATAAGTGAGCAAATTTCATATTCCTTGCCACTAAGCGAGGCAATTGACTCACTTAATGGCCGTAAAAATGGCTGACCCCTCAAAGCTACTATCTGCTTATAGCAGAGAGCCAAAGGGCCGCCCAGCAAGCTGGAGCTAAGTAAGCAATTGGGCTCTCATCCGCTGCCACGGAGAGCCCCACCGCACAGCTGATAGGCACTAAGTACCGAAGGCACTTCAAATTGTCAGCGCTAAATGCCGGAGGCACCAGAAACCACTCTGTTGGCAAACCGCCATTGCGGAGAGCCACCGCTCGCTTTTTTCCCACCTTCTGCTCACCACACGAAGTTTGAGGAGATCGGCTTTAAAATGAAGCTACAGTCTTCAGAAAATTGCTCCAAGCCAAGATGACTGCTCAGGGTTGACAATTTCTCCAAATATCGAAGAAATGTCCAGGGATGAAATCCAAGCCTAAAAAACAGTTGGAAAGTTCTAAGGAGCTAGACAAGAAGAGTGCATAGGCTTCGACTGAGTTGACTAACTGGGGAGACGTCACCAGGGAGGCGTGTCCTCAGAGATTCAACTCAGTCCATAGAGCTATACGACTAGAGGAACCCATCCTGGACTCTCCCGTCGATACTATCGAGAATGTGTGCCTGACTTCAATTAATTTTACTACCCTTACTTTTAAAAGTGCTTATATAATGTACTCAATAGCATGAAAAAATATTCCAAATAAATAAATGGTTGAGCAGTTCAACTTCTTTATTTCATTTGAATAATTAATTAACAAATTGGGCAAACAAATCTTCCCCTCCCCCATTCATACATAAAAGAGGAGGAGAGAGAATGGCAGTAGGTAAGCTCAGTGGTTGTCATTTGTTTCAAAATGAAAGTATGGTTTATTAATGTATATGGATTCCTGGCATAGCTAAACCAATATAGAAATTCTTACAATATAAAGCTACATTTTATATAGTAAGCCCCACTAAAAGTGAAGTTTAAATTATTTTTAAAATCAAACCAAAGAAATACCTTTTTGTTGCATTTTATGGTATTTAGAATTTCAGAATATGCACCAAAAAGATTGAACCTTAAAAGCTTAATCAATTTTGTTAAACACAAAGCGCACAATTTTAACACATAAAGATTCTTACCACTTTTTCCTGGTGGCTGTAGTGCATCTCCTGTTAAACCACACCATCCAACTGGAAAAATATCTCGAGAATCATATTTACACCAATAGTCAAATGCTCCACGCCAACCATCAAAGGTTATAAAAACTTCATCTCCTGTCACATCCCCAATGGTTGCAGGACAGATTAAATACGGATTTTTTCTGTCTATTGCTTCTAGCTTCATTCCAACCTTTAAAAGGTTTTGAGAAGGCTTTGAAGGTTCCTATCAAAATAAGAGAAAACAAGCAAATATTTCAAGCATTTGAATTTGAACCTTTTACTTAACCAAATTGTTACACATTTCTTATTTATGCTCCAAAGTATTATGATTTTTCCACCCATATCAATTTCTCAAGTATTCTTTTCTCAAAATGTCAGAAAAGTATATGCATTGAAGTTTTTTACATGAGTATAAAAAAAAACCACCCATCAATATTTTTACATTTTTGAGAATGAAATATAGATTACCGTATTTTTTTGAGTTTAAGACGCTCCGATGTATAAGACGCACCTACCTTTTTGGGGGAGGAAAACAAGAAAAAAAAATCTGCCTCTCCCTCTGCCTCCCAGCAATTTGCTTACCACTTTCACTTTCAGCATAGCTTATTTAGCACAAGGAGAAAAAAATCTGCCTCTGCCTCCCTGCCTCTTGAAACAGCTGATGGTCGGGAGGCCAATCCAACCGACAATCACCTGCTTGTGCTAATCAGGCTATGCAGAAGCTGAAACTGAAACAGGCTGTTTGCTGCAAGGAGGTAAATTGTTGGGAAGCAGAAGCCAAAGGGTGGGGGCAGATGGGCAGGGTTACATTTGGTGTATAAGATACACCCACATTTTCACCCTCTTTTGGGGGGGAAGTGTGTCATATACTCCGAAAAATATGGTATATTAAAGCTATTATTAAAGAGACCTAACTGACAAACAATACAAGGTTCTATTATTTTATTAATGAAAAAGTTATTAGAAAAGCGAAAGTTTCAAATGTCATAACTTTTTCAATGTCAGAAATATGAATAGGTTATTTACAATCTCTAACATGATACACAATAGTGTGTTTGTAAATTAGCAGGAAACTGTAAGAAAGCCATTGATATTTGAATAATGTGAGTTTAATTGTTGCTCAAGTGACATATTACTACTAGGAGATTTGTTCTTTCTTAATCTTTTTGGTTAAGTTGCCAGTTCAGTGAACAGAAACTAATATTTTCTATTAATTTCAGTTATTAAGTTATATCTGCTTAATTTCTAAATCAAGTTTCTTTTTTATATAAAGGTAAGTATATGTGATACTGGCAATGTGTGAAAAGCTGGCATTGTATAGAATGCCTAGGAAATCTATAGAATGTGTGATGTTATTAGGCAAAGTATGAAATGCCTGTTATTTTAATATGCTATATACTGTCATTCAGAAAGTATTCATATCCCCCTTCACTTTTGTCAACTTTGTTATGCTGCAGCCTGATTCTACAGTTATTGAAATTCATTTTTTTCTCGTTTACACTCAGTATCCCATATGACAAAGTGAATACAAAATTTTAGAAATAGCTCTAAATTTATTAAAAAGAAAAAACTGAACTATCACAAGGATGTTCAGAACCTTTTCAGTACTTTTTTGAAGCACCTTTGGCAGCAATTACAGCCTCAGGTCTTTTTGAATATGATACAACACGCACAGCTGGATCAGGGGATTTTCTGCCATTTTTCCTTGCAAATCCTCTCAAGCTCAGTCAGATGGGATGGCGTCTGTTGGTGGACAGCCATTTTTAGTTCCCTCCAGAGATGTTCAATAGGGTTCAAGTCAGGGCTCTGGCTGGGCCACTCTAGGACATTCACAGAATTGTCCCTAAGCAACTCCTGTGTTGTCTTGGCTTTGTGTTTAGAATCATTGTCATGTTGGAAAGTGAACTTTTGACCAGGTCCGAGATCCTGAGAGCTATGGAACAGGTTTTCATCTTTCATTTCTTCTTCCATTTGAGAATTATGGAGGCCACTGTGCTCTTAGGAACCTTCAATGCAGCAGAAATTTTATTGTAGCCTTCCCAAGATCTGTGCCTTGAAATAATCCTGTCCCTAAGCTCTGCAGCCAGTTCCTTTGACCTCTTGATTTTTGCTCTGCTACAATATGTATTGTCAGCTATAGAGATGTGTGTACCTTTCCAAATCATGTCCATTCAATTTAATTTACCACAGGTCGACTCCAAGGTGTAGAAACATGTCAGCAACGATCAAGAGGAATGAGACAACAGAGCTAAATTTCAAGTGTTTTTGCAAAGGGTCTGAATACTTATGGCAATGTGATATTTCAGTTTTTTCTTTGTAATACATTTACAGAGATTTCTAAAATTCTGTTTTCTCTGTCATTATGAAGTACTGAGTGTAGATTAGTGAGAAAAGGGATGTTGATCTTACCTGATACGCTCCTTCTCATGAAGTAGAGATAGCATCCAGGATTGGGTATTACTCTCCTGTCAGCTGATTGGACTGAGTCTGTAAAAGTTGATATCCTGCCTCCGTTGCCATGGTAACCCAGCTTTCACAAAGACTAAGCGACAGACTCCTCGTGTCGGTGCTTACAATGCTGTTGCTATGAGGAGATGTGTTAAAAGAAGATACGGGCCAGACAGGAATTAAGGGTGGGGCTGGATGCTATCTCCACTTCATGAAAAGGAGCGTATCAGGTAAGACCAATGCCCCTTCTCCATATCATGGAGATAGCATCCAGGATTGGGACATACCAAAGCCTGGCAGTCCGTCCGGGTGGGTCTATGCCTGGGCCGAAGTTCGCTCCTCATCTAGAACCCTCTGGAGCACCCTGTGGCCAAATGCTGCCTCTGCCAAGACGTACATTCTGATCCCGGAGCCGGGAACCTGGTCAACATCCTGTCCAACTTGGTATTGGTCGGGGTGGCGAAAAGGTCTATGACAGGGAGGCCAAACCTCCTTGTGATTCGTCTGAAAATGTCTGGATGCAGGCTCCACTCTGCATGGTCCACCGTGGAGCGACTGAGGTAGTCCGCCTGCATGTTCGCCTTCCCCAAGATATGTTCCACCACCAGCGATAGTAGGTGTCTTTCTGCCCAGAGGCCTAGACCAAGCGCTTCTTGCATCAGGGATCTGGATCTGGTTCCCCTTGTCGATTGATGTGAGCCTTTGCGGTCATGTTGTCCATCAGAACCAGAACATGTTTTCCTGACATCGATTGTTGGAAGTGTCAGAGGGACAGATGAATAGCCTTTAGCTCCAGGTTGATGGACCGTTGACTGTCTTCCTGATCCCAATGCCCCTGTGTCATCTGTGTTTGGAGGTATGCCCCCCATCTGAGAAGGCGGGCATCTGTGGTGAGTGTGATACGCTCCAGTTCCTTGAACCTGCAGTCCTTGCAGTGGGACCTCCACCAGGCAAGGGACCTGATGACCTTCAGTGGGACCTGAAACCTGGAGTTGCTCCTGCCTTTCCTCTGGAAGGGTAAAAGAAGGTCTCTGGAGTGGAGACGGGCCCAGGGAACTATGGATATGGCTGATACCATCTTCCCCAGGAGTTGGGAGAGAGGAGCTACTGGCACCTTCCTCTCCACGCTAATCTGGGTGGCGAGCTCCTTAAGGCTGGCCTGCCTCTCTTGAGATAGAAAAACTTTACAGTCAAGTATCAATCATAGACCCCAGGTAGAGAAGCCTATTGGTTGGGTCAAAGTGGCTCTTCTCCATGTTGATTGAGAAACCATGCATGTGGAGGGTGTCAATAGTGACCTTAAGGTCCTCCTTGGCCAGAGAGGCCAATGAGGATAGAATCAAAATATCATCTAAATAACATTGTCTCCTCACCAGCAGAGATCTAAGGTGGGCTGTTAAGACAGAAAGGACCTTAGTCCTAGGAGCCCTAGGAGCCGAGGAGAGGCCAAAGGGAAGGGCTCTATACTGGTAGTGAGCCCCCTTGTAATAGAAATGAAGGTATTGTCGATGGGCGGCTAAGATAGTAATGTGGAGGTAGGCCTCCGTTAAGTCTATAGAGGTAAGGAAGTCGCCCTCCCTTACTCCAGTTAGGATAGACTGCAATGAGTGCATCTTGAACCTACAATATCGAATACAGCGGTTAAGTCATTTGAGATCTAGAATAGCTCTCCACTCTCCCGTGGCCTTTGGGAAAATGAACAGAATTGAGTAGAATCCCTGCCCTTGTTGGCCCTCTGGAACCTTCTGGACAGCTCTGATTTCCAGAAGGTGCTGAATTGCAGCTTGCATGAGGGCGGCCTTTCTGTGGTTTTTAGAGACAGGGCTACGAATAAAGAACCTCGGGGTGGTGGTGGTGGAAAGGAACTCCAGGCCAAGGCCCGACTGCACAGTTTCCGTAACCCAGGTGTCAGAAGATGTCTCCTCCCACCGGTCCGCAAACAGGGCCAAGCGGCCCCCGATGCGGAAGGGTGGCTAAATCGAATTATGGGTGACAGAAGGGGCGACCTCCCCTGCCCCGAAAGGGCCTCTTAGACTGTCTACCTCTATACTGTTGGTGTCATTGTCTGGGAGGAAAGGAGCCTGCGACCCGTAAGTTAATGGACCTGGCTCCAGTGCCCTGAAAGAGGAGCAGCGAAAGTATGGAGCAGATGTGGCGAATCCCTTTCTGCCCAGAGGGAAGGATCTTTCTTTTGTCCCTAGTTTCTATCAGCAACGGTTCCAGAGGTGCATTGAACAGGCTGCCTCCGTGATATGGTGTCCCAGCAAGACGCCACTTGTGGCGCGTCTGCCTGCCATTGCCTGAGCCATAATAAACGTCTAGCTGTGACTGAAGAGGCCACAGCCCTTGAAGCAAACTGTGCAGAGTGGAGTGTGAAGTCCGCAGAGAATTGCAACTCAGCCACTAGTTTGTTCAGATCCTGATGCATACGCGTCTGTGGCACGGGATCCTGTGCTGCAGTTATTTCAACCAAACCAGTGATGACCTATTGAAGAACAATGCTGATGTGGCAGCTCTGATGGCCCACGTCTTGGAAGTTCTTCTGTAGAACCATGTCAGCTTGACGGTTCTCTGGTTTTAGGCCTTCATCCGGGGGACCCGGGAGGGCAGTATTATGGTACAAGGTTGCTACTTGGGCGTCAACCGTCGGAATCTCTAAGGAATGGGCCTACATTGTAAAACTTTTTGTCCACTGGGGTTGGAAGTGGCCCCGCGGCGGATGAGCCCCATTGACGTTTTACGACATCAACAAACAGTTTTGGGGAAGGTATCACAATCGCCTCGGCGGTGGGCTCCGAGAACAGAAGATCTTCAGTATCCTCAGCTGTGGTATTACTGTCAGCCTGCTTAATGCCATCTTTGCTGCATTCTTGGCCTTGAACAGCAAGGAGGCAAACATCACCTGAGGGAATAAGCCAGTAAAGGCGGGTTGCGTTGGCGCCATGCCTTAATCCTCAGATAGGTCTGCCTCACTTAGGTCCTCATTCTCCGACGGTGGATGGGAAGGATCAATCAGGGAATGGGCTGGAGAGGAGGCCTCTGGGAGAGGAAAGAAATCCCCTTGTTTCATATTTAAATTTGAGACGTGTAATGGGGCCCGTCTAGATATCCTTTGGATGCCTGCCTCAATACCCTGCTTTATGGCATCAGATATCATTGCCTGGATTTGGGGCCTGTCTAAGATTTCTCTACCCAAATCTGGCCTGAGACCCGCTGCAGTGGGCATGAAGGTAGCTTCAGGAATTGACCTATTCCCCCTTCTCTCTGGTGAAGACCAGCCATGTTGAGAACCCCAAAGGAGATCCTCTCTTAGAGGAGACACATGGGAGGAAGTGAAGATCCTCTCTGCAGCTTCTCCCAATGGGACAGCTTGAGATGTTTCCATTAAAGAGTGGCTGTCAGGTGGACTTGAAATGGGTGGATTTTTCTGTCCTTTGGAACAGAGATTTTTTAAAGCCTCGTCCCTTCTGCCCTCAAACCTCTGGGAAGATTTAGAGACCTTGGAAGTTGATCCCTTTGGCTTGGATCTTGGATTGTGGCCACTATCTGGGCAGGGGTTGGACTGCTCAGGATTAAGCAGAGAGGCCTGCATTGGTTGTGCCCAGTTTGAATCTTCAGTACTGTGAGAGGAATCCGCCATTTTGAATAGATGCTTTTGACACCAAAATCACTCCCCTGTAACGGCCACCGCCTAGGGAAGCTCCGAAAACCTCTTGGGTTGTGAGGCGTACCTAGGTAAATTTCCCCTGGCTAACAATGCGTCGTTAGCAAAGAGCTAAGTTCTGTGATCCAAAATGAGCCTGTGCCTCGCTGCAGCCCTGCTCGGCTTCCCAGCTGCAGATCTAATCAGCCGATGAGATCTATTGGCTCAGCTGTAGAGTGCAGAGCTCTAAACAGCCCGGAATTTAAAAGGCAGCGTTTAAAGACACTTATTGTCTCAAAAGCCTCGAATCCGTTTTGCAGGAGCTCTGGCTGCGTTCCTTAACCTTGGCAGCGGAGAGGAGCAGAGCTCTTGCCAAACAAACCAAGTGTTTTTTAATACACTCGGCAGAAGCCAAGGCTTTTTAAGCCAGGCGCTCTTACAGGACAAAGAGGAGCAGCGCTCTTTCTCGTCAGGCACAGCATTTAGTTTTAAAACAATTAAAGATGGGCTAGGCTTAATTATTGTTAACTGGTAACTCAGTATTAGAAACTTTTATGTTGGAGAATTGACTGACACGACTGTCCTTGCTGAGGGACTGAGTGAAAAGCTGGATTACCATGGCAACAGAGGCGGGATATCAACTTTTACAGACTCAGTCCAATCAGCTGACAGGAGAGTAATACCCACTCCTGGATGTTATCTCCACTTCATGAGAAGTAGCATATCAGGTAAGACCAACGCACCTTCTAGTCTTAGATTTTTGGCTAAGAATCTCATTGCAATTTGAAACATTTTAATTAGAGTGGTTTCTTTTCCAAACTGGTACCAGAGGAGGGAAGAATACAATCAGCTAGAAATTGTCAGAGAAAGGCAGATAATAACGCTATTCTACAGAAAGTGGGTTCCTTGTTTGCATATCACAATTTGTTAAAAGTTCCTGGGTTAAAGCTAAGGATGATGAAAGATGTGTTCTGTATGATAAATGTTATCTTCTATATATAACTTTTGCCCGTTTGCCTTTGAAAGAATAAGCTCCATCATGGCAGATTTTATTTAAACCATTTCTTTGGAAGATTTTGTTTTCATTGAGTTAAATGACTATTAGGAATATTCCATTTAAGTAGCCTAAAAAGAAAGTAAAAGATATAGTATTTTTCTTGTGTGAAATTTTGTTATATATCAAATGCTTGACATGGAGATAAGTGCTAGTTCCACTTTAAGAAAGTGGATACTTTTCCTCAACCAATTATCCCCCTCCCCCGAATTATTTTTTCTTAAAAATGGACAATATTTTTGGCACTAAAGCAGAAATATAACTAAAATTATTAGGACGTGAACTTCTTCTTTATTTAACTATGAATCTTTGGAAGATTGTAAGTGATATGCTAGGAAGGCGTTATCGTTATCAGCAGATACTTTACAAAAAGTTTATTTTAATTAGTTTTTCTTTAGTAAACAGCCAAGTAAAATTTGAAATATTAAAAAAAAATGCAACATTAAAAAAAAATCAAATAGGTAAGCTTAGCCAAATTGGTATGTGAAACTTAAAACTTTGGTACATCTAATAAAATCTTCCTCATGTTTTGGAAGATTTCCTCATGTCAGGAAATAAATACAATCTTTTTTCTTTTTTCTCCATTTCCCAGACTTCTCAAAGTAGAATAAATTAGTACAGAAGAAAATATATATATAATCCTTCAGTAGAAGGCTATTATTCATAAATTTGTAATTAGTTGAAAGTTTCTAAATTGGAAGTAATTGTGAAATGCTCTGAATAAATGCAGCTAAAAAGATTTTATATTGAAATTGTTAATATTTTTCATTAGCTGACCGGTGAAGACTGATTGCAAACATAGTTTTTGTGGATGACAATGAGAAAGTTAGCATATCTTAGTTGATAAGGTCCTAGTGAAGCTAAACATTTGATTGGTTATATTTTAGGGGTGGGAAAGAGGACGAAAAAGAAAGTTTATTAAAGATTAATGACAGACAACTAGAAGGAATCTAGGGACATCCAAACCCTGAGTGCGGAATTTTAACTCTAGGTCATCAGTCGTTTTATTTACAATGACACTGAAATTTAATCGCTCTGTGACTTTAAATTTGATTATTAACTAAATGGGGGAAGGGGCGGTTAAAGTCCTTTTATACATAAAATTGTCTAGAATCACAAGTATTCTGCTTTCAAATGTTTAACCACTTCTTTTTTGTTTTTATTTGGTCTACACAAGATTGGAAGTAAACTGTATGGCACTAGAATCTTGAGAATCTCATTTTTAAAAAGTCATATTAAAAATAAAGTTAATGTAGTTTAGCAACTTAGGTTCTGTCTTTCTTGGTCACCTAGAGTTCTCTAGGTTTCAAAACAGGGACTTTTTTGCTGCATTTGTACCCTTAATATTGGTTTTTGCAAACCTGTGGCAATTTCCAGATTTCACATTGGTTATGGTGGAATAGGAAGCCATGAAAGTGAAGGTGGCTGCTGTATCTGAAAGTACTATGGTTGAAGAAATATCAATCTTGAAATATGAAGCACATTATAAAAACCATAGATAATTACCATTTATAATAATACTATCCTGTGTACATATGCTACAGCAGCGCCCTCTCCAAAACCTTTTAGGCATCAGGCACCAGTTCCATGGAGCGAGGTTTTTGGGTGGACTAGAGGGGACGTGGTTTTAAATGCTGCCTGCATTCCTCATGTGTGTGGATGGGGCTTCACTCTTTTGTGCGGCCTGGTTTCTGGCGTGCTGCGGACTCCTGCCAGTCTGTGGACTGGGGGTTGGGGACAAAGCGTTTCTTTTGAACCTAAACATTGGGGAATAAATCTCAATAAGCCACATTTCAGGTTTTGTTGTTTCTGAATTTCCTCCCCTCCCCTCTGTCTGTCCTCCCTCCCCTCCCTTCCTTCATTTCCCTGTGTCCCCATTCTGCATAATGCACCAGCATTCTAATATTCCCTTCATCCGTGTCTCCATGTCTCTATTTAGCTGTTTCCAGTGCCTTTGGCTTTTTATTTCTGCTCTAACAGAGGTGGGTTCCTACCAGTTCTATCCGGTTCTATAGTGGTGACGTCACGGAGCCGGTTCCATTGGTGTCTCCGTGGGTGCCGTCATCTTGGATTTTGTTTCTGCACAGAAGCTATTTTTTGATTGCCACGTGCGTGCTCGCGCACTTTGCGCATGCACTTGAGGCGCGACCCTGAGCAAACCGGCAGTAAGAATATTCAGAACCCACCTCTGTGCTCTAACTTTTCTCCTTACTTTTCTGCCTAGTATGAATATTGGTCTTTGCTGTATTTTCATTCCATAATCTAAGGACATTTTCAGTTTGGATAAGAACCACCCTAACTAAGAGTTCTATCTATGGAATGCTCCATGGGTGAACCATTTCATACATCCCTGATAGGGAAGCATTTCTTGTTGTCTTATCCAGTATTACATTGAATATCAGGAGTGCTTTGTATCAGTCCATAAAAGCTGTTAGATAAGACTCCCAAGTTCTGCATGCCAAAATATCAGGAAATATTTGTCATGCTTTTTCTGAACATAGAATTCTAAAAATAATTGCTTGGAAGTTTGATCTATTTGTATTTTTAGGTGTTATATGATTTCCACTTAAAACTGTGTAATTTATTTTTATTTGGAAAGAAACTGGACTTCTAAAATCTGATTTTAACATTTCCTTAAAGTATGAAATGTATGTACATGTGATTTATTTCTTGATAAACTGGAATCTTGCATATGTTTACTCAGCAATAAATCTCAGTAAGTTCTTTACTTTTAAGGTGTGTGCTGAAAACCTTCAACTGCTATAAGTAAACTACTGCTTCTATTAAATTAATGTTTTAACATTGAGATAATAGGTTTCAGAGAATCCAAGTAGTCTAGTTTATAAAAATGCTGTTATAAAATTTCTTTAGGACATACAGTAATTCATATTCTGCCACTTTTGAATATTCACAATATAGTAAGTACTCTCTTTTCCCTAGTAACCAAATTCTCTGATAGAGATTCAATACAACCAGACAGCTTTAAAAAAAATAGCTTGGCTTTTGCCCTTCACCTAAGACGACATACCAGGTTGACGACATTTCAGGATAACTGCTTGGCAGCCATTTTAGATACAGACTATGCTGAGACCACACTGGCTGCCAAAAATTGCAGACGCTCTGTGCCAAAATACTCTTGGCAGTAGAGATAAACTTGTAGAGATACACAGTCCAGAAATATCTTATAATTACAAAGCACAGGGGGCAGAATGTTTTTACAATACAGCTGTGCTAATGTAAACATTTAATTTGGCAGTCTTCTCCACCCACTTTTCAATTAACTGGGTTTATGTAGATACTTTAGGTCTGTAATAAACTTTATTGCTACTTCTTGTGGTGTATAGTTTATGAAACACAAATTTGAAGGCAAGTGGGTAGGTGGGGGCTTCCTCTCTGTTTTGCAAAGCAGGTTGAGCACTTTATGCTGTCATAAAGGGGAAATTGTGGTGACTGTTTGAAAATGCTACAAGACCTGGTATTATTAAACAGTTTTGCTGTTAAAAACTTACTGACAATTGCATCTGTTTGGTTTCTTCAAAAGACAATAAGCGGGTATTATTATTAGAAGATGAGATCACAAAAGAATGCTTGTTTTGAAAGTTGTTAAAATGTAGTATTCTCAGTATTGCATATTGCTATTATAGTGTTACATTCCTTAATAATAGTTCTTTTTATAATTCTCTGATCCCTCTGATAATCTAAAAGAGATATAATTTTTTAAATATAAAATTATTCTTGAATTAGGTCTAATGGTAACATTTAATATTACTATTTTTTTCTGAAAAATTCTAAATTCATATACCGGTACTTGAAACAATTTTTATTTTTTTAATGAACTCATTGATTTTATTTCTTTATTCGATAAATATATATGTCTGCGAATAGGGTTCTAAAACAAATACAACTATTTGTTTAGCAAAGTGACCTACAACTGGTCCTCACACTTACAGCTGTCATAGCATCTCTGCAGTCACATGATTGTGATTTGGGCACTTGGCATGTGGGATGTGTTTACAACATTCACTATGTCCGGAGCACTCCGTGATCCAAATGGAGTCTCATGTAATCTGTAGGACAGTACTCCTGAAAACTACAGTTTAATATATTGGCTATATATTATATCCTCCAACTTATGACCACAATTGGGATGGTTATTTCTGTCACTAAGTGATGCAGTCATAAAGTGCAATGACCCATGACAGCATTGCTTAGCAATGACAATCCCAGTAGTCCATTGTAACTCCAGACATTTGCGTTGTTATGTGGGAAGCAGAGGGAGACCAAGGTAAGGAGTTTGGGAGGGCTGCAGAGGGATGGGGGAGGCCCAATGCAGACTGTGTCCAATCTGGGAGGGTGCTGCAGTGCATTGTGGACTCAGAGAGGCTGTGGAAAATGTACATGGGTGCAAGTGCAGAGAGGTCAGAGAGAGAATATGTTGCAGCTCCGGGCTTATTGGTGCACTGTAGATCTGGGGCCCATGTGAGCCACACTGTGAAGTCCAGATCCAGCCCAGTATAACAGCAAGCATAGAAAAGGACTTTTTGGCATATCACAGCTCTGGGCCTGCAATAAGCCCATCAGCTGCAACACAAAGCCCAGCCCTACATGGTGCAGAGGGACTTCTTGATATTGTGTGAAGTTGCAGCCAGCCCAGCGGAGTCTCAGCTGCTGTCACTTTTCTACTTGCGCAGCAAGACCTCTGCCAACCTAGGCTCTGCTACCCTAGCTGATTCTTATTAGTTTCTTGCTATTGTTACTGATGAGGTGTTGCTGGCTTGGTTCTTTGTGATACAGCTTTTGGCTATGTGAGGCCATTTTTCTCAGGTCTCAAGACTGCCATGCACAACCCAGGGAAGAAAACCTTGTGTGTCCAGCATATGCTATAAAGGCCAAGTTATGCATGCTTGGACAGAGGCAGGAGAAAGAAGACAGTGAAGATCAGCTAGAACATCAGGAGCCACGGAGTGCAGTGGGCCAAAAGTAGACCGAAGGAAATCTAGGCGGGTGAAGTGCCCCTGTGGTCATAAGTGCAGACAGGTTTCCAAATGCCCAATTTTTGATCACATGACTAGGGACACTGCAACAGCTATATCTTCATAGATTGGTCCTGGATCCCTTCATTCGGAGCCGCCATAACTTCGAACAGTTATTAAACAAGTACTGCCTGCATAACAATATTTTTAATCTTTTGGTCATTTGAGATTTGTTGATTGTCTACCCATATTTTACTACCAGTGATTCTTTTCCCTTGGAGTTGTAGTAAACAACATGAAAGTCAAAATTTATTTCATGACAATAGCCATTCCACTGCTCCTGGTCCTGGCCGTGGTAATACTACACCTGAAAACCATAGTGGGCACTTTCTGAGAGGGAAACAATCCTCCCCTGTTCTAGAATCTTAAGTTATGCACATCGTATCAGTTTTCTCAAGATTCTGGATGAGTTATTAACATATCTAACAAAATGAAATTCAATGCAGAAAAAAGTAAAGTCCTACACCTAGGTAAAAAGAACCAAAAATATACATAT
>JANHFT010002609.1:16175-26833 GCA_032467955.1 Pseudoxenodon macrops | reverse complement strand
TTTTTCTTTCTGTCTTTTTTTCTTGTCTCTCTCTCTCTCTCTCCCTTCATCTCTCTCTCTCTCTCTCTCTCTCTCTCTCTCTCTTACACACACACACACACACACACACACACACACACACCTCTGGTCTGGGCACATAGATGGAGTCCTGAAGTTATCCTGCATGGCCGTGTCCAGCAGCAGCAGCAGCAGCCCTCTGTGCAGGGAGAGGGCCAGGCCTGGCTGCGCCACTGCGAAGCCCGCGGTGTTTTCTCATTGACCTGTAGTTGTGCGGCCGACCGGAGCAGCACATGCCATGTGTCCGCAGCAACAGGCGCGCTTCTGTGTGCTGCGCCTGGAAGACGCTTCTGCCACTGCTCTCCCTCTCTGCCTGGCTGTCCACCTGCCCTCCAGAAGCAGCAAATCAGAGCTGCGCGCCCTCCACCTCTTCTGGCTCAGCAAATTCAGCTTCTCTTTCTTCCTGGCCAGATCCATCCCCCGGGCCAGCAGCAGAAGCCGCCTTCCCGCCTGGGTCATTTGCAGAAGGGAAGGAAAGGTGTTTTCAGGAGACAGTACCGTGATCCCCTCTCCGATTCAAAAACATGGGGTGTATGGAAAGAAACGCTGCGTTTGCTGAGAAGGAAGAGGTGGTGGTTTAAAAGTGTTTTCCTCTCCCACTTTCCTGATGCAAATCGCAGAGCTGTGTGCCCTTTATCTCTTCCTTCTCAGCACTCCGCTTCTCTTTCCTTCTGACCAGATCCATCCCCCAGCCCAGGAGCAGAAGCCGCCTTCCTGCCTGGGTCGTTTGGAGAATGAAAGGAAAGTGTTTTCGGGAGGCAGCACCATGATCCTCTCCATGATTCAAAAAACAGGGTGTGTGGAAAGAAATGCTGAGTTTGCTGAGAAGGAACAGGTGGAGGTTTAAAAGTGTTTTCCTTTCCTGCTTTCCTGATGCGCATTGCAGAGCTGTGCACCCTCCACCTCTTCCTACTTAGCAAACTCTGTTTCTCTTTCCACGCACACTGTTTTTTTAATTGGGGAGGGGATCATGGTGCTAACTTTAGTTGTGGAGTCAATAGGCTTATCAGGGACATAGTTGGGATGAAGCCTATCTAGGTTGATTTTAATTCTGCGACCCATTAACAATTCAGCTGGACTTTGGTTGGTGTCTGGGCATGGCGTAGCATGTTGTAACAGCAAGTAATTAGATATTTTGGAAGGCCAGGTGCCTTGGCCTGACCTGGCTAATGCTTCCTTGGCAGACCTTACTGTCCTTTCTGCCAATCCGTTCCTCACAGGGTGGAAGGGTGCTATCAGGGCGTGTCTGATGCCCTGACCAGCAAGATAGACCTGAAAGGGGGCAGAAGTTAACTGTGGGCTGTTGTCAGAGACAATTAAGTGTGGCAATCCATGAGTGGCAAATAGGGTTTGAAGGGCCCTAATTAGGGCATCAGTGGTGGTAGAAGACATTAGCATGTCTTCGACCCAT
This sequence comes from Pseudoxenodon macrops, assembly GCA_032467955.1. Taxonomy (NCBI): domain Eukaryota; kingdom Metazoa; phylum Chordata; class Lepidosauria; order Squamata; family Pseudoxenodontidae; genus Pseudoxenodon; species Pseudoxenodon macrops. Next base: position 25,365 of record JANHFT010002609.1, on the reverse strand, counting down.
TTTGAATAGGCATCTACCATCACTAAGAACATTTGGCCATGAACAGCTCCTGCAAAGTCTAAGTGTATATGAGACCAGAGGACCTTGGGTTTCTCCCATACAGTAGGCTAGGCCTTAGGTAGGCTTGGTCTGGATTCCTGGCAAAATTTACACCCTGAGACCCACTCCATGATTGCTTGATCCATCTTGGGCCACCATACATAACTACACCCCAGCACCTTCATGTGCACTATGCCAGGGTGGCCCTCATGAAGAGCTGCTAAGACTTGCTGTCTCAAAGGCGTGGGGATGACGACTCTGCTTCCCCACAGTAAACAGCCCTGCATCGTTGACAATTCATGTTGTCTCATTTTGAAAGGCAAGAATTGTTCCCCCACAGTCCAAACTGGCCAGCTCCTTTTAACCCTGTCCATTACAGCCAAGATTACACAGTCTTTGCTGGAGTGCCTAGCCACATCTGCAGCAGTCAAAGGGCACTGAAGGTCCTCAACCAGGGAAACAGAGTGTATTAGTGCAGGATCTTCCACTTCTATTGGTAGGGGACAGTGGCTTAATGCATCAGCATGGCTGAGGTTTTTCCCTGGTACGTGCTTTAATGAATAGGTATAGACTGCCAGGAAAACAGTCCATCTAGTCATGCAGGGTGAGAGAATCTGAGGTGTTGGCGATCTCCTGATATCAATCCCAATAATGGCTTATGATCCATGACTAGCTCAAAGGTGCATCCATACAAGTACTCATGAACCCTCTTTTATGCCCGTTACTAAAGCCAAGGCTTCTAGAGAGAGTTCTTGAAAAATAGGCAATTGGTGCCTCTACACGTGCTGGTAACTTGTGGCTATGAACTAAGGGTAGGTGTGCATTGTATTGTATCAGTACACTTTGAGAAGTAAAGAATCCCTTGACTGCTTTGAAAGCAGCTATTTCTCTAACACCCCAGTGCCAAGGCTGGTTTGTGTTCAGTAGCCTATGCAATGGCTCTGCTACGGACACCTTGTGGGGCAGAAATAAAATATAAAAGTTAAGTAAGCCCAAAAAGGCTTGTAATTCACTTTTATTTTTTGGAGCAGGGGCCTCTTGGATCGCCTTGGTTTTAGACTCTGTGGGATGTAGGCCGGATGCATCAATCCTGTACTCCAAGAATTCAACTTTAGGTACAGCCCATTGGCACTTATCCTTTTTTGATTTTAGCCCTGCTTTTTGAAATTTACTCAGAACAGCCCTTAGACACTTGTATAGCTCCGTGTGGTTATTTGCAGACACCAGGATGTCATCAAAGTAAGAGACAACACCTGGGATGTCCTGAAGCAATCTTTCCATCAGGCATTGGAAAATGCCAGGGGCAACACTAACGCCAAATTGTAATCTATGGCACTTAAACGCTCCTCTATGGGTCACAATAGTTTTTGCCTCAGCAGTCTGGGCATCTACAGGGATTTGCTGGTAGATCTGGGTCAGGTCCAACTTTGCAAATATGCTACCCTCTCCTAGTGACTGCAGTAAATGCTGCACCACAGGTACCGGGTAGGCACTCTGTTGGAGTGCCTTGTTTAATGTGCATTTATAGTCAGCACATATCCTCACTGACCCGTCTACTTTAACTGGTGTCACAATGGGAGTTTCTCACTTAGCGTGGTCAACAGCCTCTAGGATACCCTGTGCTATCAGTTTATCCAAGGCTTGGTGAACTTTAGCTTTGATGGCAAAAGGCACACGCCTGGGCTTTAATCGAATGGGAGCTACCTAGGGGTCTAAATTGAATGTAAGGTTGCCTGTGTACTTACCCAAGCTGTCCTCAAATACAGAGGCGAATTCTTTGTGTAGGCTGGACAGGTTTGATTCACTGACTTAGTTAAAGCTAACCCTAATTTGTCAAACCAATTCAAGACCCACTAGGCTTGGCCTGTTTTCTTCTACTACAATGATGGGAAGTTGCCCTGCAAATTTTTAAATTGTTATTGCAATTTTGGATGTGCCAAGGATGGGAATCCTTTTACCTTGGTAATCTCTAAGATTGGGATGGCATGGCTTAATATGTTTCCTGAAAAAGCTAGGAATTAATTGCTTAAGAGTGCTCCAGGACATAAGGGACATAGCTGAACCTGTATCAACCTCCATCTTATAGGAGGTCTCTTCTACTCTGACAGTGAGAAATATTTTTTTATGCCTATGACTCTCGGCTTGGCCAATTACAGAGGCTGAGAGGTATCAAGCTCTGGAAATCGTGAAGCATTCTTCTCTTCTGTACGTTAATCTGAAGGGATTTCTTCTGACAAATGGTGTCTTAGGTGTAGTCATCGTATTGAGCTGAGGAGCTCTACATACTCGATAGGTGGCCCTTTCTTCCAAAACACAGGCAGTCAGTTTTTGGAAATCTGCAGGCAGAACGTAGGTGTAGTCCTCCACAGCTGAGGCAGTTATTTTGAGGTGTTAGCTTGTCTTTGGTATTACTTCTATGGTTTGGTATCTTAAGGTAGTGAACTTCTCCATCTTCCTCAGTGGTAGCTCCCTCTGAGTCTGTAGCTTCAGAATGAATGGTCTCAGAATGAATGACTTCTGTTTTGGTGGGAATCCCTGAGGATTCTGCCGTATTTCAGTAGCTGACTTGTTGGACAGCTCTGCAGCTCTAGCCTCGTCTAAAGTGACCTGTAATGGCAGCTCCATTTTGGTCAGCAGGTAGTGCTGCAAACGGAGATCTTTGATGCCACAGACAAGTCTGTCCCTTAATGCATTGTCTATATTTTCAAATTTGCAATAGAGGGCTGAGGCTCGTAGTGAGACAATATATTGGATAATACTTTTTGGTCCCTATGGTAAAACCCGTAGCATCTGGCTATTATAGAAGGCATTGGGCCTGTAATATCTCCCATGCCATGGCGTGGATCTTCTGAGGTACCAATAAATTCCTACCAGTCGCAAACACCTCAGTGCCACAGAAATATAAGAAATAAGCTTTTTTCCTATCATCAGAGATTCCCATAAGTTCGTTAGCTAATAGGAAACACTTGAATTTATCAAGGTATGTGTCCCAGGTTTCTGTCGTCGAGTTGAATGTGGCAAAAAACGGAATGGCTGTCCTCGTGAGGGAGACAGCACGTCGGTCTTCAAGGATCGATTGTAGACTTGTGTGACTTATCGTCACCTTCTGAGTCCAGCTCTAGTGACAGCTCTGGAATGGTGACTTGTGTTTCTAGTCAGCTCTTGTTCGCACCTCAGTCAGGGGACGTACATCCCACCTTCATCGCCAATTGTTCTGTCTTCAGCTTGGGCAGAACAAACTGAGGCGAGACCGGGCTAAAGGCTAACAAGTATTTATTTAGCTAACAGTAAAGGCTAACCGCCAACTGCTGTGCTAACAACAAGAGCACCAGCTGGCGTTTTGACAGGTCTTTTATAGTCAGCACCGGCTGCAAAGCAGCCAATCAGAAGGCGCCCTATAGTCCCGTGCTCACTGGGACCGGAGGGTAAACAGGACGCTGCAGCCACCATTAGCTGTTTTTACACATTAAACCAAAATACCCATAATAGTTTAAAAGCCACAACAGTTGAATTCTAACACTGAATGAACAATATTATTTAATACAACATATAATTGCATCTTCAGATTCCACAAGGCCTTGCTAAAGCAGCACCCACCTAATGTAGTAGATCTTTTGCTACATTATTAAGTATAATGGCTTTCTTTGGAGAGAGATTATTTCAGGGACATACTATTCTCTTAATATGAAGAAATGTGAAATTGCTATATACCAAAACTATATCTTGCTCCTAAAACTGTCTAGTTACTGAAAAATGGCATGGGAACACCAACATTACTGTAGGCTAGTTAAGTAAATATATGAAAATAATTATTAGTTCTTGTTTCCAAAATAATTATCAAAGGACAACCCAGGAATATACAACAAAGGTGACTTTTTTTTTTTCCTGGTTGGAAGTTCACACTTCACCTTTAAATGAGGTACCAGGGATATGCAGAGCTTGAGCAAAATCTAAATTTCATTTCCTTTGCCTTAAACTAAAATTTAATACATTTCAAATTCCAGTCTACAGCACTGATATATTTAATAAACTTCTCCCTCAACATCACATTGGAGGTCTTTGAACATTAAAAAAAATCACAAGAGGCTGAATGCAGTTTTGGGTGTGGCTAGTTTAAGTCTGTCTCATTCATGGCCTGGGGATGAGATAAATTACACCTCATGATGATGCAGAAAAGAAATGTTTTCACATTATGTCTGTGCCATATTTAGTTAAAGCAGAGACATAAGCCCTTCTCATTTTGACTGTAATCGTTCAGAGCAGAACGCATATAAAAGAAAAATATACCGTGCTTTGCAAATCGTATTGAAATTATATTCATATCTCTGATCAGCTATTTCTCATATAAATGGCTAGGTGGTTCTACAATCTTATTAGTCTACACATTCATCTCCGCCCCTATTATAGTTGCTGCTTCGTCATGACAGCAGCCATCACTAACAGTGCAAGTCCCTTACGCCTAAGGATCCACTAACACTTCGCCATCAACACCAGCTACAACTTCCCAGTGATGATTTTCTGCCACTATCGTTCCCACCGCAGCCACCAAACCCGCTTCTCCCCGACTGCTCCTTTCGGCGTTTGCGAGCGAACCCAACCGAGCCCGCGTATATGCAGTGCGGTGGGCGGGCCTAAATCCGCGTATAAGCGGGGGGACGGGATGGAGACAAGGGGGCGCCGCTAATACCCGCCCATCTCCGGCCCACCGTGCCGCAGGGGGAATACATATTCCTATTGGCTGTCTTTCGACAAAGGCGTGGCCTCTTCTTCCCTGCGCTTGTTTCCAATTGGCGACGGCTCGTGTCAGTGACCAAAAAAACAACAAGTTACCCAACTCAGCAACACCTCCCTCAAAGCTTTGCAAGCGGCAGCGAGTCTGACCTAGGACTGGATGCGGGAGCGGAGACTCGGAGAAGGCGAGAGCGGGAGGGGCCGGTGGGATGCGACATAACGAAGTCAGCAGCGGCGGCAGGAGGAGCAGCGGAGGCGGCCCTGACTGAAGCGCATCGCGGATCGGTGGGAGACCCGGTGAGTCACTGGAATCTGGGTATGGGGGCGTTGACTTACTCTCGTCTGTTGGCCACCCTGTCATTGCACTCTCTCTCCAGCCTCGCCCCTTTGCTGTCATCCTTTCCCCCCTCCTCCTCCCACTTCCCGTAACAGCCCCCTTTTAAATCCCACCCACACCGACTGCCCACCACCCTCGTACCAAGGCTGTCGCCCTTGAAGATGCCGCCTACTTCTTTGATGCGGCTCCCCCCCCCCCCGCGCCTCGCACACGCATGCTCCCATCTGCCAGCCGCGGCTGTTGCTCCCCACCTCTCCCCTCGCCTTGGTGTCTTCCCTCTGTAGCTCGAACTCGCGTGGCGACCCCCAAGGTTCGCCTTCTTTTTCCACAAGGATTTTCCTCAAGTCTTTGCTTCGGGGGGTTTCTCCCTACGGTTATCACAGTCCATCTTCCCGCCCCCCGCCCCTCAGCAAGAGCCCGCAGCATAGGTGAGTGCCAGAGCTGACCAAATCTTGCATTCCTGAATAAATGGTCCTGAGAATTTTAGGAAGTGACCGGGTTCCCGTTGCAAGGAATCTCTTCTGACTGCCAGCCTGCTTGACATTGTCCTACTTTTAGCTTAAGAATCTAACTCAAAACAGCTTTTCTTCCTTCTCAGCTGCTGGTCGCTTATTTGTATTCTTATGGTATGTCATTTATGACTTCTGTCTGAGATGCTGTGCGTTTCAAACCCTGTCTCCTACCATGAGTTAGGAATGAGTAATTTTATGGATGTAGAGATTCTGCAGATATAAAATATTTTTGGTGTTTCGTTGCCTACAGTGCTCATTAAAGCTGTAATCTGGGCTGCAAAATGTGCATCAAATTTATTTTCTGTTCTATTTTCTCTTATTTTCTCTAGATTCTTGCAAGATATAAGACTAAAAAAATATCTGGGAATATTTTTGCATGAAAGAAAATGTTCATTTACTAGCTGCTTCTTCCTCTTCCTCAGTGAAAGAAATGATATAGACAGCTTTAGATCACTGACAGCTAACATGATGGCAAAATCCTGGAAGCACCCTGGGGTGAAGTTTTGATTTTTTTACAAAGATAAGTTCCGGGATTCCCCTCATGATGCCATCATTTGATTTTGTTCAGAAGTGCAGCCTTCATGATTATCTCATTAATACCTTTAAAATAAAATATGTTGATTAGTTCTGCTATTAGAATTAAAATTTCCATCACCTATACTGCTATTTCTTCTGAAAGTGGCTGAATTTTACAGTGCAGTATATGTACATTCCTGGTCTTGGACTATATTTACTATGCTGACTTAGTTACAAGAATCCCTTCTGTCATGTAAACATTCTTAACCTATGCAATCACATCTAATATTACAATCAATTATTTAATTAAAAAAACAAAAGTATTTTAAAGAAAGTGTTTAATTACTTGACAGATAGTGCAAATTAAATCTGAAGGTAATGAAGTAGAAAAATGTCCTAATCAAATATTAATTTTCAAAATTTCTTCCTTGGCTTCTTACGCCAAATATCACAGGGCATGTCATCTTTTTTTTAAAATCTGTATATAATATGTGAGTACAGTACACACACATACCTGTTGGCTAATGTCAACGTTTACTACCAAATGAGGCAGTTGAAATAAAATCAGTGCATTATATAAGATCTATGGAGAAGAAGAAAATATAGTCAATGCAATCTACTTATTTTTTTTCTTACCTTCTATCTGTTGCTTTCTTTGATTAGAAAATTAGAAAATGGGGCCAATTTTTAAATATAACTTCTCTTAAATGGTTTTATTGTTATAAGAAAGAAAAGGTAATTTAAACTTGTTCCCATGGTTTTGAATGTAAAACAGTTCTTGGCAGGATTTTGATTTGGAATCACAGCACTAAGTATATGCCAAACTATCATAACTTATACATATATTAAGGAGGTAGCACAATCCTATTTGAACTTAATAGGATTTAAACATGTATAGAATTGCCCAGATAAATTGTATAATTAAATTCCTGTTATTCGAGATATAAATTTCAGTGCTCAGTATTAATTTTACAGAGAGCTATTCTGTAATTAATATTTGCAGTTATGCATATGGATTGCATACTCTAATATAGGGTAAAGTTTTATCCCTAAAGTAAACTTAAAGATCACTGCTTCCTCATGATATAGTTGAGATACTAATTTATTCCAGTTTTGTATTTAGGTTTGAAACAAGAACTCCCAGACCTCAGATACTTAACCTGCAACTTTAATTAGCTATTTGATTAGTAAGATAAACATAGCAAATATGAATGCTATCTTCAGGAATTTAATTTTGTGCTTAACATAATTTAGTGCAATCAATCTACTCTCTAATATTGCAAATTAAAGTTCTTTGAAATCAGTGAAACAATTATGTGGAAGTTTGGGGGGCCTGCACTGAAATTGATATTTATATTATTGCTAATTCATTTTTGAGAATGTTCTAATTTTTCTGATACCATAGTTTATGATACTATGGTAACCGGTGGTAACAAAGTGTGAAACCCACCACTGTCTTCTTCTATATGCCAAACTTGTAACAGAAGTTTTGAAGTTTACTTATGATGGATATCTATGTTAAATCATTTTATTTATTTTTATTTATTTTTAAAGCTTATTTGGAGGGAGTAGCAATGAAAAAGCTGCAAAGATCGCTTCACTCTTCACTCACCTCGTTAGGTCTGAAAAAAAGCTTTGAAAATGCTACATTTGGAGTATAAGACGCACCCAAATTATCAGCCCCAATTAGTGGAGAAAAGGTGCGTCTTATACTCAGAAAAATATGGTAAATGTTTTATCTATTTTCCCATAGGGTGTGCATGTGTATATGTAGAGAACTTAACATTTATCTTGTTTTGTCTAATTTTAAAAATACTTTTTCTTATTACAGTCAAAATACCACACAAAGACAATACACAGCATGACTTATGTAACAGATGGCTAGGGACAGGACTCTCCACCTATACTGCTAATCAAGTTGTAGTAGCTTTTTGGAATAGGTTCTCCATAGGTGAAGAATCCCCAGGTAGTACTGTGCAGAAAGCACAAACAAGAAATTGAACAGACAGATTTTGGCAGGCAAGTGTTAATACATTGTGTTAGCCTGAAATCTAATCAGAACATAGTCCTTTAAGTGTCCCTCAATCAGAACAGGAGAACTGATTAATTAAAGGTAGTAGGAATAAAACATTGTACTTCCAAATACTTCCATTTGCATATCATTCTAAATCAGGCTGAAAATTATAAAGCAAACTGAAATTCTGTTGTCACTTTTACTATAAGTCTTGAAAAGATGTATTTGTTACATGCCAACCTGGAAGATACAGTGGTACCTTGATAGATACTTAACTGCTTTGAAACTTACTGAATTTGGTATTCAATGCATTTTGATGTGAACATTTTGTCCTGGTACTCGTAACTTGTTTGGTACTCAACACACAACCTAGAACTTTCGGTGTCAGCTGCCTTGTGATTCACTACATTATTCCTTATGAGAAAAAATTGTTTGGTACTCATGGCACCTACCAGAGCCAATTAACAATGAGTACCAAGGTATTACTTTAGTTTAGGCTGAAAAGCAGTAAACACAAACAAAACAAAACAATAATTTCATAGAATGTTTAAAATGGCTATTTTTAGCTTGGAAAAACTGCCTTCTTTTACTCTCTCCCAGCACCAGAGAGCTGCTGGACCTTTACTGAAATCAGCACAGATGTTCTCTGTTTATTTAATTTTATAAACTGCAAGAAAAAACAAAGAAATATTGTACCATACCTGTAATCTGGAAGGGCACAACCAAGCATCAGGAACATTAGTCCAACGGCTCCTCCAAAAGACAAGCTGATTAAAGCTGTAAAGGCAGATGTAAACCCTTGTCAGTTACAAAACTGTATGGTTTTGCTTCAATAAACACTAAATATAGGAAAAAGAGAAATCAATTTTTTGTTTCTGTTTCTTGAACACATTACTTCTTGTTCAACTATTGTGCATAATTAAAATACAGAACTTATATTTTTACCATAAAAATTCCAATGAAGTTATTTGTACCCTATGAGTATCATTACGTGTTGCACCTTATCATTCTTGACAAATTTATCTTGTATTTTTATGTACA
>JANHFT010002609.1:0-11114 GCA_032467955.1 Pseudoxenodon macrops | reverse complement strand
CGTACGTGATTCTGGCTGCAGTGATTATATGAAGCATGATATATTGGATTTCTTTGCTTATATTTTCTTTTATTATACCTAAAAGGCATACGTAACTCTGGTTTCATATCAATTTTTTGTTCTCTAATTTCCTCCAACCATTTTTTTATTTTTTTCCAGTATTTCCTTGCTTTGGTTCATGTCCACCACATGTGGTAGTAGGTCCCTTGTTGGTAGTTACACTTCCAGCAATTTGGTGGTCTACTGCGAAACATTTTGGCCAATCTAACCGGGGGTAAATGCCACATATAAAACATTTTGTAGATGTTGTCCTTGTATGCGGCCCTCGTCAATTTATAATTTTTCCCATAATTTTTCCCACTGCTCAAATTCAATATTGTACCCAAAATGTTTAGCCCAGATAATCATTGTTTCTTTCACAGTTTCCTCCTCCATTTTGAATTTTAAAAGACTATTATATATTTTGGTAATCATTTTTTCTTCAGTCCCTGTTAATATTTTGTCCAATTCTTGCTGCTTATTTTGAAACCCATATTGTTCTGAATCCTTTTTATATCTTGCTTGTATCTGTATCAGGGTTGGGTTCTAACTTACTTCGTCGCTGGTTTACTGCCTCCCGTGTCATATGGACGCTCTGTGTGGGCGCACACATGCGCAGTAGAAAAACATTCAAAAATTTCCCCCCAAAAAAGCTGAAAACAAGACGGTGACGTATGCGCAGTGCCAGAAACTCGGTTTCTGCACATGCGCAGAAGGAAAAAAACTGGGGGGAAATTCAAAAACAATTATTTTACAAAAATATATTTTAAAAAAAGATGGCAGTGTCCACGGACCAGAACCAGCTCTGTGTCATCACCAGCGGCTTACTACCTACTCGGTATAACCGGTCCGAACCAGTAGGAACCCACCTCTGATCTGTATGTATTGCCACCAATCTATTGTAATTCCCTGTAATTTTAATTCCTGGTTTGATTCCCTTGCCCATCCAATAGATCTTTGTAGGTCACTATCTTGTTTAAATCTATTACATTAGGGTAAACCATTGCTTCCATAGTTGATATCCACCTAGGTATTTTTGCATAAAATTTTATTTTAATTTTCATCCAAATCTCTAATAAGGCATCTCTGACCTGGTGTCTCTGAAAATATTTGTGGGTTTGGTTCTAAACTTATTTACATAACATATTAATACAACAATTTCCAAATATTTGACTTATCCATTATCCCTTCTCCATGTTCCTCTTCCACTCTAACCATCTATACACTCTGTTCCAGATTTCATGATATTCTGATTCACTCTTCTCCTTAAGTTCCATCGTCAGTCTATCCATTTCTACACAGGATAGTATTTTAGTTATTACTTCCTATTTTAAATAAAAAATTCATTAAAAAAATACTTTTAATTTTATTCTAGCTTTTCCCCCCAACCAAATGAATTTTGAAATTATTTTATTTAATTCTATAAAAAAGTTTTTGCCTAATTTTATTGGTACAGTTTGAAATAAGTTCATTTTTATTGTTGCAATTCTTCCAACCAGAGATAATTGTAATTTTGCCCAATTCTCCAAGTCTTTTTTGATTTGTGATATTAATTTTGAATAATTGTCTTCTTTTATGGAAGAACATTTTGCTGTCAAACAGATTCCAAGGTATTTTACTTTTTTACTATTTGCAATTCAGATATCCTCTCTAGTTCCTCATTTTAGTTATTATCTTTGTTTATTTTATTTATTTTTAAGCCTGCAACCTTACCAAATTTCTCTATTTTCTGAATTAGAATTTTTCCTGTTTCAAGAGGATCTTCTATTATAAAAACCATGTCGTCTGTGAATGCCTGTGTTTTAGACTCCTCTTTTTTGATTTTCAACCCTTTTATTTCCTGATTCTCCCTGATCTGTGTTAGCAAAACTTGTAACAAGAGAATAAATAAGAGGGGAGATATTGGACATCCTTGCCTAACCCCTTTATTTATGGTGACTTTATCTGTTAGTTCTCCGTTTACCATTATTTCCGTTGTTTGATTTGAATATATTTCCTTGATCATTGTAATCAATTTTTCTCTCAATTTCATATTGATTAATTGTGTGATGATAAACTGCCAATTTAAGTTGTCAAAAGCTTTTTGTGCATCCACCAATACTAATTGTTTTTCTGGGTGGGCTTCATAATACTCTAATACATTCATTAGAATTCTTGTGTTATTTCTTATTTGTCTTTTGGGTAAGAAGCCATTTTGATCCAAATTAGTTATCTTGTTTAATATTTTTGTAAGTCTTTCCGCCATAATCGTCGCGAATATTTTATAATCTGCATTTAGCAACGAAATTGGCCTATAATATTTAATCAATTGGCTATCTGTGTCTTCTTTTGGAATTAGTGTTATAAATGTCCATGAAGTTGGCATCCTAACTCTCTCTAATATTTCATTATATATCTCTAACATAATTTCCTCCAATGATTCTTGAAATTTTTTATATATTTCTACAGGGATCCCATCTGGTCCTGGTGTTTTATTGTTTGTTGTTTCTTAATTGCCTCCTTCATCTCTATTAAAGTTATTTTATCATTTAACATTTCTCTATCTTCCTCTGATATGTTTGGTAAATTTCTCTCTTGTAAGTACTGTTTAATCTCCTCTTCTAAGATATTTTCTTGAGTGTATAACTTTTGGAAAAGGTTTTGAATAATATTATTTCCCCCCTCTATCTTATGATACAGATTCCCTTGTTGTAATTGCTGTATCAACTTTTTGGTTTTGTGGCTCTTTCTGCAATGCGGTCTCCAATTCTATAAATTTATCCTGTAATAGCATTTGTTGTTTCCTTTTCTTCTTATTTCTCCTCGCCACATAGGCTATTGTTATACCCCGCATGTATGCCTTATAAGTTTTGTAATGTTGTTTGTTCTTTTCTATTCTCCTTGAAAAAGTTTTTTAATTCCTTTTCCATAGTTTGTACATATAATTTTCCTTTTACAATTCTCTGGTTTAGTGTCCATCTCACTTTTTTTCTTGCCTTCCCATGTTACTGTTACCGGGTTGTGGTCTGCCCATGTGTTTGGCTGAATCTCTATATCTTCTAAATCGTTTATCATCTCTCAGTTCATCCATGTCATGTCTAATCACAACCACGAACTATGAGGATGTGAGAAAAAAGTATTTTTTTTTCTGGATTTAGCTGTCTCCACGCATCTCTTAAATTTAATTCTTCGACCATTTCAAAAAAAGTACTCGGTAACTTTCGTCTTTCTTTTCTTTTCTTTTTTGTACTCCTATAGTCTTTCTTATTGTTTGTCACCACATTGAAGTCACCTATTATGCAAATATTTTCATAATCTAACTCCGTTATTTTCTTATGTAATTTGTTATAAAAAAATGTTTGTTTTGTATTTGGTGCATAGATTGTCACTAAAAGAATTAGTTTTTGCTTAGTTATTATTTCCGTCATCAAAATTCTACCTTCTTCATCACTGTATATTTTTCTCGAATTTAAACAGTCTTTTATATGTACTGCAATCCCTCTTTTCTTTTTCTGTGTTAATGTCAAATGCAGTTTTCCTAGTTTGGGACATTTTAAGATGCTACTATGTTTTTCTCTTGCAGGCAGATAATATCCATATTTTGTCTTTGGAGCCTTATTAGTGCTTGTTTTCGTTTAGCAGGTGAATTGATGCCATTGATGTTTAATGTTAGCATCCTTATTTCGTCTTCCATCTTCTTTGTATACTGTATGAGTTTTGGTCCTTTCCTCGTTCTTGTCTCGGTTTGTGCTCTTGTCCTGGCTCCTTCTCTCTCCTGTCGTGCTATTTCCCTTCCGTATCTCATATCTTGTTCCGAGATCTTTTCCTCTGATATCTGTTCTTCCTGAGTTTTATTTTCTGCTTCCTCTCTGCTGTCTTGTTCGTCCTCCCCGCTTATGTAGTGCTCATAAAACTGCTGTGCTTTATCCAGAGAGTCGATACGAAATTTCTTTTCCTGCCAAGTTATTAACATCCCCTCTGGGATGAGCCATCTAAACATGACTTTGTATTTTAGCAGTTGGATTGATCAGGAAATGATAATTTATTCGTTGTTCCCTTATTCTTCTTGGTATTTGCTTTAATGTTATGATGTCTTTACCTTTGTAAACCAGGGGATCCTCTCTTGTTCTACTGTATACTTCATCTCTGATTTTCATTCTCACGAATCTTACGTGGACCTCTCTCAAAAGTTTATGTCTGCACGCATAGTTTGTATGGATCCTATACACTTCATCTATCTCATTTTCGACCTCTTTGTTTTTTTGCAGGGGTTCCGCTAGGAGTTCTGCCATCAATTTTGGTAATTCTTTCTCTTTACTTTCAACTATAATTTGAAATCAAAGATAGAACATTGATTTTTCCATCTCTAAATTTATAATGGTCTCTTTTAAATCTTTATTTGCTGCCATCATTCTACTTTCTGTTATATCTAATTTTTTCCCCACTTGTTCCATTTTGGCTTCTACTGTTCTTATCTACTGTTCATTTTTTGTTATCAGTTCCTGCATTGAGCTGATTCTATCATCTAACTTGCATATCTCTCCTTTCACTTCTCGCATATCATTTTTAATGTCCTCATAGTTTTTTTGCTATTACCTCCTGCATCTTCATCATTGTCTTCTGAATTGCTGTCAGAGTGGATTGCATATTCTGCAGATTCACAGTGGAACCTGATTTCTTGCTTCCCAGCATGCTCTCCACTGAGCGAGGTCCTGAGGGGGAGGCTATCACCGAGGTTGTTTGGCCCCCCTATTTTTGTAACTGTGGTGGTGGTACTTGTCATTTTGATTTTGATTTTTTTTAAATCCACAGTACCATATATCTACCCCTATTCTTCTCTTCCCTTCTTTTAGTCTCTATCTCAGAGACTATCTCAGTTCCACAAAATTCCTTCTCCTGTGGATGATATGACTTAATTTAAATTTAATTTAAATTCCTACTATATACCAATTGCTATTGTAGTCTAGATCCCCCAGTATTGCTTCTTGTGTAGCAATCTATCTGATTTTACCTTTCACAATCCTATTTTCAGATTTATCACTTCTCACATTTTCTAATTTCTCAATGTCATAAACATTCAAGGCTTCAACAGTTCCTATATTTGCTGAGTCTAAAAACTCTCTTAAATACCTCTATAATTCCTGTTTACATTCAAATTAATTAGTTTAAGTTCCTAATACAATTACTTAATTGAATAATTAATTAATTACTAAATAAATTCCTTCTTTCTTTAAAATCAAATAAAGATGTCTATCTAAAATATATTTATGACTAAACCTCTATTCCTTAAATTACTTTACTATCTTTAATATATTTCTATTTTACATACTTAAATACTAAATATGTTAATAACATTAAATAGGGAGAAGAAGAAAAGAGAAAAAAAGAAAGGAACTATCCAATGGCATAAAAATAGCTATAATAGAGTATATAATAAATCTAGCAATCGTTATATCATTAAATGCAATAATAATAAATTGTACCTATAAGATATAGAATAAATATGAATATGAGTCTTATAAGTATAAACATGTGTGTAGATATATGTGTGTACCACATCAGTCCACCGATAAATCTTGCTAGCTGATGAAATATCAAGCCTCTCTATTCGTTCTAAATTTGAACATGGTGTCCTCCTTCAGAATGAGACAGTCACTCATTCTGAAGGAGGACGACATCCTCCTTCAGAATGAGTGACTGAAATAGAACTTCTCATTTCAAATAGAACTTCTCATTCCAACATGCACCGCATTTTTTCTATTTAATCCCGTTATCAGAAAGAAAAAGACACAGTCAATCTTTCAATTCAGCATCCAGCTCCGCTCTTTCACTTGCACCTCTCACTTCTTTCTTTCCTTTTCATCATTTGACAGTTCATAGCCTCCGCTCCGACCGCCAGATCGCCACTTTTTTCTCTTTCTAGGAGACTAACTTCAATGCTACTGTATCACGTAGTTTTCACGATCTCTGAGAGTTTTCCCCCCTTTTTCTTTTATATTCCTCTTCTTACCAATCTTTCAAGCTGCTTTCCACTTTTCTTTTCCTACTTGAACAGTCAGAACATTATGCTTCTTGATCCGCCATGTAAAGCTGATTTCTTCCGTGCCTAATTTGAGAGTTTCCTCTTGAAGGAGAGCTTGCACCTCTCACCGCTAAAACTCTGAGGATACCCCTCTACTCATCGATCCCTCCAGGATCAGACTCGCCCATGGGGGCTTCAAAAACACGAAAAATCAGATAAAACAAGTAGAGGCCCGCTCCCTCCCTCAGTAACAGCGTGACATCATCGCTATACAATATTTGTTAAAATAATTGCTGCATTAACTGCTTGGTGGAAATAACCCAGAGTAAAATCTTTGTACAAACTGTTATGCATAACAACCCCATTTTTAAGGTCATGGTCATTATTGGGCTTGCAAGGTAGGTACATGTAGTCTGACCTGAACCAAATTTTACATGAAAGGACTGGCTGGACACTTGATGGATGAAAGGTACTACAGTATGAGGCCCTATTGTTACATAACAAATAAACAACTCTTTATTTCTTGATCTGAATAATGTTAAAGTTAAAGGGTAGATATGAGTAGTACTTTTGAAGAGGGAGGGGAGGCATGATGTATCCAAATCAGAAATTCAGACTACCAGTTTTCTGCAAAAATCAGCAGCCCCACATTGAAAGACAAGATGGAAACATGAAGATGCCATAGTTTTGGTATTATAGGACTGGGCAGGAATTATTCTGTACCTTCTTGGATACCTTTTCAGTAGCAGTTTAAAATACAAAAATGTCTTAATCATAAGAATGTAAGAGGAAATGGGATAAATCAGGCCACAGGTTTGTGAGTCCAGCATTCTTTGTGGCTACTTAGATGCATATAGGATGTTCTAAGCAATATATGAAGGCAATAGTTTTCTTTCTCCCCAGCAACTGGCATTTTAGATTTTTTATTTGGGTGGTAGTCAAACTTCTCCATCTCCTCTGTATATTTCTGTAGATTTTTTTTACAGCATCTGAGTTTTGATCAGTAATTTAGATCTTGTTAAAACATCACACCTAATTGCAATATTCTGTGTATAAAACATACTTCTTTTTACTGGTGCTGTACCTCCATGTATTTAACTGTAGCTGATGCCAGTTCTAATACTACATTGTGAGAGATAAACCTACTTTCTTTTCCTTGTATGATTTTTATGTCTTTAGGAGTTTTTCATTTGCTTACCTTTTTTCTAGAATAAAAGATAGCAAATTGTATGTTTTTAAGGGAACAACTTCCCAAATTCAAAGAATTGCCTAGAGAAATACAATAGTAGATGTAGATGAAAACTAATGAAAACAATTAGTAGGATCTCCCTTCTCCTCCTTTCCTGGTACAGATTATCACGGATGAAATTTAGATAGCTTCTGTGCTAAAACTAGTTGGTAATAGTTATAATTGAATTTAATCAAATATGCGTGGAGATATAGAATGCTTGTTTTACCCAGGAAAGAATTATTTGCATTGACACTTATTAGTACATCCAATCCAAAGAGTGCCTGAGACAATTTTCTGATTCCAGTTGCTCAAGCAGCTATTCGATTTTATCAACTCATAAAAAGAAGAATTGAGGAAGTAAATAAAAGGCCATACTGCATTTCATTTTCACATATTTTGTACATATATCAATATATACAGTATATTAAAAAAATTGATTACTCATAACTTAGAATTCTAATTTAGATGCACACATAGGCTGAATTGATTCTGAGGACGTTTGTTACCCTGCTTTAATTCAATTTAATTCAAAAAGGATAAGGAGGTGTAGGCTAGGGAAAATGTGAGGTTCTGAAGATGAAACCCAGTGTATATGGCCCCATCATCCTACACATTTAGCCTTCACACATTCTTGGAAACTCATGAAGTCCTGTGACTTGTAAAATGGCTTTTAATTTGAATCTACCTGAACAATTTATTAAAATTGCTTCACATAAATTTAATATGAAAATAAGCTTGCCATACTACTTCAATTATATTTATTTTGTGATGTTATCTCACCATAGACTTTTTGCCACGTAGAGACATGCAAAAAAAACACCAACAACAACCTAGAACCAGGAAATTACAGACCAATTAGCCTAACATCAATACCTGGGAAGATACTGGAAAAAAATAATAAAAAACAGATCTGTGAATATCTAGAAACAAAGTTATAACTAGTAGACAGCACGGGTTTGTTAAAAGTTTGTGCCAAACCAATCTTATTTCATTCTCTGACAGAGTGACTAAATTAGTAGACCAGCAAAATGCTGTGGACATACTTAAGAATTCAGCAAGGTATTCAGCAAAGTAGACCACAACCTACTTCTTAGTACACAAGAAAAATGTGGGATAGATAGCATCATCAACATATGAATTTGTAACTGGCTGACAAACTGCACTCAACAAGTAATCCTTAATGGTACTACATCTACCTGGAGGGGAGTAAGCAATGGGGTACCTCAAGGTTCTGTCATAGGCCTAGTACTCTTCAATATATTCATAAATAACTTAGATGAGGAAATAGAAGGGGAACTCATCAAATGTGCAGATGACACTAAGCTAGCAGGAATAGCCAACACCCCAGAAGATAAGCTCAGGATCCAAAAAGATTTTGACAGACTTGAACAATGGGCCCTATCCAACAACATGAAATTTAATGTGGAGAAAAGCAAGGTTTTACACCTAGGCAGGAAAAGCTCAAGTAGAGATTTGGCAACATTTGGCTCAAAAACAATAACTGTGAGAGGGACTTTGGATCACTTAAACATGAACCAGCAGTGTGCAGCACCAGCCAAAAAAAGCCAATACAATCCTTGGTTGTATAAACAGAGGCATAGAATCAAAATCACGAGAAGTATTAGTACCGCTTTATAAAGCCTTAGTTAGACCACACCTGGAATACTGCACCTAGTTTTGGTCACCACATTACAAAAAAGATGTTGAGACTTTGGGGGAGAAAAAAGTGCAAAGAAGAGCAACTAAGAGGATTAAAGGCCTGGAGACTAAAACATATGAAGAACTGTTGCAGGATTTGGGTATGACCAGTGTAGAGAAAGGGGTGACATGATAACAGTATTCCAGTATTTAAGGGGCTGCCACAAAGAAGAGGGAGTCAACTTATTTTCCAAAGGACCAGAAGGTAAGACAAGAAAGAATGGATGGAAACTAACTAAAAGAGAGAAGCAACCTTGAATTAAGGAGAAACTTCCTAACCGTGAGGACAATTAACAGGTGGAACAGCTTGCCATCAGAAGTTGTAGGTGTTTCATCACTGGAGGTTTTTAAGAAAAGACTGGATGGTCACTTGTCTGAAATAGTATAGGATCTCCTGCTTGAGGAGGGGGTTGGACTAGAAGACCTCCAAGGTCCCTTCCAGCTCTATTCTGATTGAGAATCTCCATAGACACTTCTACCTCCTGAAAGCGATGTAGTAACTGACTCCCAAGCTCCCTGTGCAGTCTCTCCTATCCCTGCCCAAACCTGGAGCAAGGGAGGAGATTCTGCAGTTTTTGGTACTAAAGATTTGTGTCCTCTTGAGGTCCAGAGTTAAATATCCAAAATGTCTCAGTTTTCGGGCGACAAAGCCTTGAAGGGTCCCATTGAAATGAGTCCCATTGAAATCAAGGGAGATTCCCCGAGGAGACCACAATGTCACAAGAATCTTTGCATGCACAGAGTCAACCCTTCTGGGTCTTGTGAAAGCCAGAACGTGCGTCAACAAGGCAGGGATTAAACTCCCGCCATATTTCCTCACACACGGAGCAGCGTTTGAAGGTGTTCAAAAGTTGCCTCTGCAGTCTGACAAAAGGGCCCTTTCCCCCCCCCCCCCCGCCACAAAATGATTCAGTCCTCGCTGGCTTCCCATTCATTCACAAACTGGTCTGAAATTCTGGGGAAAATGTTTCAGTCCTGCCCATTTGAGACTGATTAATGGGAGGACAATTGGGCTTCCCAAGAACTCTCTTTTCTCCTCCTCTTTCTTTCCTTTGTGGATTTTCGTCTTCTGAACGCTGGCCTGCTAAACATGCTGATCATAATTTTCAACCCCTTGGACAGATCCAGTTTTGGCTCCACGTTTTCTTTTACTTAAGATGGATTTGTGCTTCAAATTGTTTTTCTTAAAATAGCACCGGGAGATTGTAGAGACACGTCTTCACCCCTTTTAACACTGAAGCAGCTTTGAAGAAATCAGGAAAAAAAAAAGACTCCTGCACCATAAATAAAACAGAATCTAATTCAAGTTTGGATGAAGCTAAAAAAAATTCAAGAAAAACAAGCATCTTTAGAAAATGTTCTCTTGTCTTCTCTAAAGTTGGCTGAGATTTAAATATATAGGATCTTGGAAATGACTGTTTCCCTTCATTTTAAACTTGTCATATCTGTCTCAGTGCACAGGGTCAGTGACCAATTTTGAAC
This sequence comes from Pseudoxenodon macrops, assembly GCA_032467955.1. NCBI lineage: Eukaryota > Metazoa > Chordata > Lepidosauria > Squamata > Pseudoxenodontidae > Pseudoxenodon > Pseudoxenodon macrops. The sequence continues at coordinate 663 of JANHFT010002609.1, read as the reverse complement.
CTAGAAGATGAATTTTGACCAATTTTGGACAAAGACCTCCAAGGTCCCTGAGATTTAAATACACAGAACCTTGGAAATGATCTCTTTCCCCTTCGTTTTAAACCAGTCACACCTGTCTCAGTGCACAGGATCAATGACTGATTTTGTACGTGGAAGACTAATCTTGATCAATTTTGGACTAGAATACCTCCATGGTCCGTTTCAACTCTGTTATTATTCTGTACCTTCAAGTATCGTTTTTATAAGGAGATTTATAAGGAGATTAACATGTATCCCTCTCTCTCAAGAGATCTGCTGGGGGTTGGGCCAGAGGTGGGTTCCTACCGGTTCTATCTAGTTCTATAGAACCAGTAGTAACTCCACTATGACGTCACAGAGCCGGTTCTGTCGGTGTCTCCGTGGGCGCCGCCATCTTGGATTTTGCTCCTGCGCATGCACAAAGCTATTTTTTGATTGCTGTGCGCGCGCGTGTAAGAAGATTCAGAGCCCACCTCTGGGTTGAGCAACAGATATGATTATTATTAGAAGAGTACACCTGGCTACTTAAAATACATTGCAACCATCCCATCCCAACTTATATGTCTGAAGGCAGCCCTGAGCTTCCTGAGATAAGGACCTCAAGAGCAGGGGTGAAATCTAAAAATTGTCCCTACCGGTTCTGTG
>JANHFT010002607.1:113449-136221 GCA_032467955.1 Pseudoxenodon macrops | reverse complement strand
CTGCTTCCTGTCTGTTAGGAAGCTTGTGATCTACTTACAAGTGTGTTCAGGTACCGCTAGCTGATTTAGTTTAGTTAGAAGAATGTCCGGTATGATGGTATTGAAAGCTAAACTAAAGTCTACAAAGAGGACCTTTGCTTAGGTCTTTGGAGATTCAAGATGTTGTAGGATGTAGTGCAAAGCCATATTAACAGCATCGTCATCAATTCAAATGAATTTATTGACTAGTATATGAAACCAAATGCAACCAGGGTTTTCTGAACTATATATTTTTGCTGGCTTTACTAACTGATATGATGTCTTATATTTATGTTACTCTAAAAGGGCTTTTGCAGCATTTTTTAAAAAAAGTAAATAAGCTTTTATGGACAGCAAGTACATTATAACTGAAACATACATTGGATGGGACTATGTTGGTGTTCAAGTCTAACTTTCTGACCAGTTAAGGAATCTGTCTTAAAAGAATAAATCAAATCTTGAATTGCAGTAATTCCTGCCATTCCCTTCTCCTGCTTGTATCTCCCCCACCAACAGCTGTGTGTATATACTTTACTGTTCTTTCAGGGCTATACTCAATGGTATTTCATGAGATGAAATGTAATCCAGAAAAGCATATGTGATAATATATTGGTGAGTCCTTAAAAACCTTTCATTTTTATAACTTCTTTTTTTTTAAATGAAACTATTTGGAGCTCTAAATTTCCTAATAATGAAGTGCTTTTTTTCTTTCCAGGAAAGATAATTTTAAAACTCTTTTTGTTCTGTTTCTTGCACTTTTTCTTGAAACATTCTCTTCCTTGCTCTCTTAATTTCCCCAGCAACCAGCCTTGGGCTACATAGCCACCCAAACTCTGCCCCACTTTTCCATTTGTGTTTAATAAATGAAATGTAAAATGCTGTTTATCTTCTCTTCATCTTTTTCAATCCTGATTGATTATATGCCATAAATATAGTGCCAGCTTTAACAATCACTTACATAGACTGTCTCTAAGTTAGGAATAGAATATTTAGAATTGGCTTTGAAGAGTTACTTAAGCTATTTCTTTATGTTTATAAGTGAAGGATTATTTTCTTATGCTGTCCTGTTTATATAAAATAAACTTCTAAATAACTTGTCTGAGCTAATTATCTCTTTATTGATTCTAAGAGCAGTCACCTGTTGAGCTTCGTCCTTCATCTCCATGGTTTGATAAGCATGAGTACAAGTTTGAGTTTATTTGCCATCAGTTTGTTAGAAAATAACTTACATTTTACATGCATCCCTGTCAAGCTTATCCTTTCAACACAAGCAATATTATGCAAAGTGCAAAAAAGTTATAAGAAAAACAAGCCAAAGAGATTAAATGTATAAGAAAAACAAAAGGAACTATTGCTAAATATAGTTTATCCTAATACCATTTATGTATAACTTGTAATGATTCACTGTATATTCCCTTAAAAAACCCAGCTATCTTGATCTTTGCTACATTAGGTTTCACATTCATGTATCCAGAGGTGGGTTCTTACCGGTTCTATCCGGTTCTATAGAATTGGTAGTAACTCCATGATGATGTCACGGAGCCGGTTCTGTCGGTGTCTCCGTGGGCACCACCATCTTGGATTTTGCTTCTGCGCATGTGCAGAAGGTAGTTTTTGACTGCCGCTCTCGCACCTTGCGCACGGCACTCAAGGCATAACCCTTAGCAAACTGGCAGTAAGAAGATTCGGAACCCACCTGCATGTACCATATCTAAATATTTCAAAACATTACTTGACTGTCTGACCCGACTAAAGATGAGTAATCACAGTCTTAGAGAAATATATGGAAGTTGTGTTAAAATGTGTCCAAAAGTATAACCATAACAGATAATTTGTGATGATTGTATAGTTGAATCATAAAGGCAAAACACATGGAAAGAATATTGCAAGACAAAACAGCATAAACTGTGCAGTGATTCAGTTAGTAGAAATCTTGAATTTAAGTAAATTACGCTAGGAGAGTTTCTGGAAGGCCCTACTATTTAAATTTTTCCAGAACATCTGTTATTGCTCAAGATTTGACATCTCTTTCTATAAAAGTTAAGTATTTTAATTTTTAATCAGATTCACACAAGGAAATATTTACATGTTTCATGTATAGTGTTTTGGCATTTTACTGAAAATTATTGTAGCATTCATATTGAAAACATATCCTTTCAATCTTACTGAAATCCACAGAATAACTTTGTTTAATACATAAATTATTATTGTATGTTTCTGTACTATGCTATCATACCATGGGAGAGGGGATAGAGAAGATCATGATTGTGAAATAGCAAGATATCAGTTTCAGAGGAATAGTAGCAATAGCTTCTAACAAAAGAGCAATCGGCATATTGTAATTTTAGATTGTCCCAGGAGAATTTTGTGTGTGCAGACATCTGTCTTTATGCCTACAATGTGGAATGAAATCTTACAATGAAACACTGCAGCTTCTTAATGGTCTACCCACAAGTGGACTACCAATCACTTGTGCTGGAATCTAATTAAACTATGTTTAATTAAAAACTACCTTTCTTGAATTATTCTGCCATACACTAGTTTGGTCCAGATGCAGAATACAGAGACACAGAATGGGATTCTAACCATGATTTTCTGGTTTTGATTCTCAGTAGCTTACACTGAATTCTGTGTCGTAAAGTAAGTTATGATTTTGGTTTAAATGCTAGTAATAGCAAGCATCAATATCAGGAATATGAATATGTGTCAACCCAGCCTTAGTTCAAAATCCTTAATCTCCATGCCAGGGTTTCCCAAACTGAAGGGAAATTCAGAGTCCAAGTAAAGTGTGAGAAGAACTTGTTAGTTATATTGCTACAATAAATCCCCGTTTCCCTGAGGTTTCCTTTTATTGTTTTCCCTGTTCATTTGTGCTTGTTTCAGTGTTTGGATTTTTAGAGGAGCTGTGGTGACAAAAGGTTTAGGAACCCCTGGCACTGATATTTGAAAATTCTAGTTATCTTTAATGTCTCTGCTGCCCAGAATGACTTTGGATAATGAGATGTGCGGCATATACATTTAATAAAAATAAATAAATGTGAAAGCTAAAGATTAGAGCAAGCTGCTGTTTCTAAAATATACTGTGAAAAAGCTTTTCTTTGCTGACGTGTTCCAAGGTGGAATGCTGTTCATCAAATTGTTCATTTGAATAGTTTAAGAAGCCTTGGCCAACAGATTGAACAATTAACTTTATGTAATTTTATATAGTTTTAGAAAAAGGTTCAACTTCTGAAAACATTCATGACTATGACATTAACTTTTCAAAATGGATGTGCTTTAGGTCCAGTTAGCTAAGGAATTCTAGTTGGTGGGTCCTTCCTGCTGTATAGCCCACCTTATGGAACATGCTTCCTTTGGAGATCAGAATGGACTGGCTTTTCATAAGTTCTGGCTGCATGCCTCGATCTGGCTCAGAGATGCTGAATGTATGCAAGAACCTGTTTCTTGGTTATTTTAGTGATTATGATGTTTGATTTATTTTCACCTATACATATATTTTCATTTTTGTTTTATTGTGATTGTTTTAATTTTATTTCTCAATATAAATTGATCGAATGAATGAATGAAATGTATTTTGAAGTGTGTCACAATAAATTGCTACATGTGCAGCCCATAGTGCTTTTGATCTGCAAATCTATATACAGCAAAATGTTGGTGAATATTTTTATTATGCAATGTAGCTTTATAGTTTAGTATTTCTAGAGATTTGTGCTTTGTTCTTTAAATGATTTTGTTCTTTAAACTTCCTTCAGCCTATAAATATTATTTGAAAAGGAAATACAATTTGGTCAAAATTGTTCCAAGCTGTTTATGCTATCTCTTATGAGCAAGTTCTTTCAAATAGCAATGGAGAAAATACTTCCAGAATAAATCGAGTAGCAGATTTTATCAGCTTGATTTGATTTATATCTTGGATAATTACATTGTTTAATATTACCTTAACACACAAAGATTTCCATGAAATTTAATTGATGCTTAAAGGCTTCTCTGAAGGGCACTAAATGACCCTAGTGTTAAAATATGAAGAGGCTGACACAAAGCAGGAACTTTATTATTTGCCTACCAAAAAATTTAATTGAATATTTTTATGATTGAGGATGATATCCAAAGTTGCCTTTCATATCTAGATGGCTCATCAGAGCACGGGTGCACATAAGCAATCAAGTGGAAATATTGTTGGCTTGGAAGAGAGAAATAATTTTTCTACTGAAGCAAGTCAGTGGTGGGTTGCTTCTGGTTCGAACCGGTTCTCCCGAACCGTTAGCTAGAGCGAACAGGTTCTCTGTATCTCTGTAAATTGGCCCGCCCGCTCGCCCCTGGGTTATACTGACCTTTATTTTTGGCTTTGACGCCCAGGTGATCAGGGAAGGCAGATTGAATTGCCGCTCCGCAGCTCTTTCCCTTGATCATTGCCTTGTTTTCAATGTGGAAGTTGAATTTCCTTCTAAACTGCGTATGCACGAGTGAAGGCGAATCACGCACTTAGAGAACCAGTAGTAAAGCTGGTAGAAACCCACCATTGAAGCAAGTGCTATCCTAGGTGTGCATGCAGCTGATTGTTTTCTAGCATCCAAAGAAACCATTTTTATCCCTTTGTTTACAGAAATTTACTCTGTGTGTGTGTGCGCGCGCGCGTGTGTGAGAGAGAGAGAGAGAGATAGACAGACAGACAGACAGACACTGAGCACAAACATTCACTCAACCCCATTCTCTCTCTCCCATACATAAAATTAGGAATCTTTTCCATCATATACAGATATTTTCGATACATGTTCAATGCATTTCTTGGATCTTTGGCTGAAAAAAAAAATGAGGCCAAACAACTACAAAGACATTATTCTTTCCGTTTCTGTTTAAAAGCCAGTTCCAGCAGTGAAGCCAGAAAGATAGCAGGTGTTCTTCACAGAAGCTTGAACCATGGTGGTTTTTATAGTAACAAGGATGAAGGAAAGTAGACCAGACTTATCTTGACTATATTTGCAGATTCTTGCAGTTCTTCCCAGGTGCCCTTTCATTATTTTTCTGCAAAGTAAGCAAGTGTGCAGTTGACAAGAATAATCTTTATTCCCATCCTCTTTGACCGGAGACCAAGTGGCTTCAAAGTACTAGGCCGCTGCTTAGAGACATTGTAAACTGAAGCTTTGTGCAAGAGACAGGAGAAAAATGGTTACTTGTGATGAGGTAACAGCATCCTACTGATAAGAAAAGCAATTCAAAGTGTTGCCAGAGAAAATGGTCATACCAGGTAGCAACACTTGGCCAACTCTTTCTGAATTTGGAAGTTTATTTCCAATTAATCAATGGCATTATTAATGCTATGGTATACCAAAGCTACTTTCACATTGAGTTCAAATTTTGTATGAACTAATCTAATATTGGAAGGTGTTATACACACAACTTGTTTACAGAACTTGAGAATAATGGAGGTAGATTTCTATCTTGTAAAATATAAATAAGCTCTGGATGACAAAAATTTACATTTAGAAATAATTTGAATGTTTTTGCTTTTAAATGCTAAATATTATTGAATTGTGTTAACCCATTAATATTTTGAGTGTTTCCCATGTACTAGCACAGTAATAACCTTGCTAGACCTCATTTTCTGATGAGGTAAAGAAAAGAGAAAAGAAATTGAGGAAAAATCTGGGTTATGTAAGGCAGTATAGTGACTTTATTGTTGAAACATGGTAAATATCAAAACTAAAAACTCCATACTGTACGTATCTCCTTGGAAATTAACACCATGAAATTATGTGTGAATATTTTCAAGGAAATGGGTATAGACATAATATTGGAGATACAGTTTTTAAAAAATGAAAATCAGGATGTCCCTGGGTCTCAACCTTACCAGTAAGGATCACTTTATCAGTTCACCTTGTCATTAACATCATGCTTGGAGTCATTGGAGCTACTGAACCCTTCCATGAGGATTAAAAATGATTGAGCATCTCTGAAATTTATTTTTCTTTTAAATTGTTCCAGTGATTAGTTTAAAAAGGTCCATTAAACAACAGTAGGATTTCATGAGCTGAAAACAGAATTTTAATTAAGATTGCTAATTCACCTGGAATCTTAGTATAATACTAACATAATTATTTTTAGATTAATATTATTAATACTTAAAATTAAGAGTTGTGGCAGCTAAAAAGTGTAAAAATTATATAGGAAGAGGGTGTTTGAAAGGGGATGTTTAGGCTAACACTGCTAGTTATATTATCCTATGTTTCTTATAGTCCATTAACAATTGTAGTTTTATCCTTGTACTTTCTGTTGAGTAGTTGTTGCCTGAAGCTTATATTTATTTGTTTTCTTATATATTTAGATATTGTAAGTCCATGTGATTCTCAGAGATGTTCATGTGAAATGTATGTATTTAGCTGAAAAGTGGTTTGCAATCTACATTTGGATATTCTGCACTGGAATCCTTGTCTTTGATCTTAGAAAGCAATTCCTGTGCAACTAGTTTGCACAACTATATAGACCTCCAATTATAAATTAGCATAAACCTATCTGGCAACCTTTGATTTTCTTAGCATTTAATCTCCTTGAAATACTGCATTTTGTTGAGATCTATTTTTAAACAATTTTTTTTTAAACTAGCTGATATGCAGCTCTATTATTTTGTGGCTTTGAAGATTTCCTTTCTTTGGTTTTGGCAGAGTTAGACTTTTGGATTTCTAAGAAAAACAGCCTTTCTTTTTTGCTGACAAGTGTTTTTGGTGAAACATAGCAAGCATATGTAGTCATCCTATGAACTCTGAACTAAATACCCACAAACAGAATAGTTAATGGATAAAATTGCTGCTTTAAAGCAATATTTTGTTTGAATATTTTCACTGTTTATTTAGGTCTTACCACACACTCAAATATTTCCTCAAATTTATTCAAAATAGTTAAGAAGAATAACCCCTGGAGTTTTTTTCTATGAGGCTAGCCATCCAAAATAATTCTTGCAGAAATTTCTTTAACAATCTGATGATAACGTAAATCGTGATTGCAGTGTTACTTTTTATGCTAGGATTTATTATAATACCCAATAAGCTATATTCTACATAATGCTGAATAAGATAATAAGAAATTGTCTGTATCTGAACCAATTTCCTCAGTTGTTGATCAGAATATTATGTGGTTTATTATTTCATTTATGTTACTGTGTCCTCAATAAATCATGATGAATATATATATAGCAAAATCAGCACAATAAGCACACATCATTTCCAGTTTTTAAAATAGAATTCCAGCAATAAAAAATTTAGACTATATTATGAAACCTTGTAATATATTGCAAAGAGACTATTGGATTAAATTATGTTCTGAAGTATCATATAGAAATAAAGAAAATAAAACTTTTGAAAGTATATACCATTAAATATTACCTTTTTCACTGATTACTTTTCAGGAAGTCCTTCATGAGATCCCCTTTATGAATCTTTCCTTCAACAAACTATTTTCCTTTGTGATATTATTATTTATATTCTTGCTATAGGATTTGGTCTCCAAAATCTGCATTTTATCAGATCTTTGACAACCAGGTTATTGTAGCTTATAAAGCTAAGTATACTGTGTAAAGAGTTCAATTCCCAGTAGTAAGATTAAAACCACATAAGATCTAATACTAACAATAATAGGTTTATGTATTCTAAATGAGTTCCAGTAAAGTAAAAAACCTTAAACTGCCTCCTGGCTGGCAGTTTTTTAATACTTTCCCCCCAAATTCAGCTTATAATCTTCTAAATACAGTAACAGCTACATGTTCTGTTTCTTCAAATGTGTTCCATTGCTGATCATTGATATTTTATTATTTTTCATGATATAAGAAAATAAGATACAGTAATAGGAAAGAGATCTTGAATCTATTTCAAAAAGTAAAATTTAGAAACAATAGGATATTTTGAAGAGAAAGGAAAACTGCTCTGAATCTTCTGGAATGTTCCATAAAGTTTTATGTTCTATGGAGTCTATAATGTTAAAAGTAAAACTTAGCTTTAGCACTGTAATACTTCTGCATCATCATTGCAGGCTATATATGCCAGAACAAATGTTTAGTATGTGCTTCACTAAATATTGATAGTATTTGACCTGAACACCTTTAATCCAAATAGGCAGAGTTTTACTATTCAGTTTATGTTCCCTTAGTTGTCGTTGTGCAATGCAGGCAGGTTAATTCAGAGAAGAAACAAGCCCAATAGATATTTATGACATCTTATCATGATGTGTTGGTTAAAATAATTTATGGAGGGAAGAATGAGATGAGCCTACTTCCTTTGAGAAGGCTACAGGCCAGCCGATGTGAAGTTAGTTTGCCCTCTTGTGGTACACTGGTGCAACAAATGAACTAGTGATGGTTGGCTGCCAGGACTTCTGTATGTATAACATTGTAGCCCCCCTGGCTTTATATGCTATACCCTAAATAATAATAATTTATGGTATGTGAAATCAAATAAGAGTTAAATTGCTGTTATTTTAGAAGTTTACTTTTGATAGTTAATCCTAAAATTCACTGTACTAGCTTGTAAGGGCTGAGCACATAACAACACTGTAAAGACTTAAGTTCACTGGGAAGTTTAGTCAGATATCTTAGCACAAATGTCCATTGAGTGTATGACTGCCTTTGGTATAAAAGTCAGTATTCTTGCTAAACCGGCTAAAGAACAGTTTGTGGGCAATAAATAATTATAAATGGCACACTATGTCGAATAATAAAAGAAAGGCACTAACATTTGAACTGTGGACTAAACTGGAAAGTGGGGGGGGGGACCTTGGAAGAAGACAAACGCAAAGTATTTAAATATTGTTGTTAATAAAGCTACAAGGGAGTATTCCTGAAGTCACAAGGAATTGAGTTCAACTCAGAGAATTCACTTTATTTTAGTTGGCAGGCACAATTGGCAAAAATATTGTAATTCACTGAGGAATATTCTTGATCCTTGTTCAATTTTTCTTTCAAAATATTTTTTTTACCTTGCATGGGTAAAATTTAAATGATTGAAAATGTTTTTAATTAGTAGTATCACATTAAGAATAATATAAACCATTCTAATAAGCAAGACATGTTGGCACATAAAGGATTTAGAAGATTTTGCTTTTTCTTCCATAGTTTGCAGACTGCTCAGAGTCTTAGATTTCATTTCTGGCCACTGAGATTAAACCACAGCCATGCTTCAAATGGTCACATTCTTTTGGAATAGGCTGTGAATACTGACATTTTACAAAATGTGCTGCATATTTACCATCTGAATATATTCGCTAGTTATACATGTATTTCATACCAAAAGCTGACGCATCTCTGAAGTAAAACACATTTTATAACCTTGCACTCATTCTCCATGTGGAATAAATAAGTTATGAAATTTTACCTTGTGCACTAAGATGATTCAATATGTAAGGTGTAAGGCTAACAATACTGTTCCTGAGTCAATTAGAATTTTCAGAGCTAATGTGATTTCACTTCTCTCTTGATCGAAGCTCTTCCCTTTTAAAAACACAAAAAATAATGCATGAGATATTTATGAGAACCGTTCCCATGCCCCTTCAGTTTATGACCAGTGTCCTAATGGGATTTGAATTAAGATCGTCATTCATAACTGCCATAACATTCCTTATCTAGGTTGCCACTGAATATGCTTAATGCAACTACTAAAACAATATCTTACATCCTTTGGCACTACAAGTAGTCCTCAACTTATAACCATTCGTTTATTGACCATTCAAAGTTACAATGCATTGAAAAAAGTCCACACGCTATGGCCAGCTGATCAAAATTTAGGTTCTTGGTAACCAGCATGTATTTAGGACAGTTGCCATGTCCTGGAGACCTGTAATCGCCATTTGTTATGCTTTCAACAAACAAAGTGAATGGGGGGAAGCCAAATTCACTTAATGACCGTGTGATTCCATTAACAGCTGCTGTGATTCACCATGGCAAAAAAGGTCATAAAATTGAATGCAGTTCACTTAACAACCACCTCACTTAGCAGTGGAAATTCTGGTCCCAATTGTGGTCATACCTTGAGGATCATCTATACCTGTTGTATTATGACAGTCAGTTTACATCCCTACACAAGTATCTTTGCTAATTCTCTCAATTTTTCATAGACACCCAAATCCGTTTTCCTTTTATATTTATATTCATTTCTTTACTATATGTATGCATTCAAAATAGATTGCATATTATTTTTGTATACTTATATTTTTATCATAGCTTTTAAGTATATCTTTAGAGAACAATGTATTATCAAATATAAACCATGTTAAAATATTAGTGGTACATTAAAAAGCTGCTTGCACTTTTTAAAAATACTGTTCAGTCTTTTATAAATATTTATAGTTGAGGGAATTCAAAAGCTATAGAGTAATTGGAGGGAAAATAGAGTGAACTGTGGAGTGAACTTTGACTTATTAAACTTTTGTTGAAGAAACCATGAACTTACTGAGGAAGGCAAATCTAAATTCCCATGAAAATTATAAGCACTTGAAATATGAACCCCTACTTACTTTGTTGGATATTTTTAATCCATATTAATTCTGTTATCGGGTTGAAAGAAGCTGTTTTTAAAAGTAAATAATAAAGTATCTCATATGAAATATGTAATTTACTTACTATAGTTTACATTTATAGTGTTCATATTCATTCTGAAACCACATTCTAGAATAGCAAGTGAGGTTTGCTTTTAAACAGCTATTGTTTAAATATTAATGATTTTGTGTACTCAGAACAGAGAAATCATCTTAAACAATTTAATGTCTCATACCAGTTTTCCTTTTGGTAATATGTATATGCATGCAGCTATGTCAGTGATGGAGGTAGGTATACATGCATGTGTGCGTATTCTTTTGAGGAAGACAGAGTATTGGCAGTTTTGACAAATTGAATTATTGTGGGTTTTTGGATGATAATAATTACAAAGATCCTTTTAATCTGGCTTTTGACTACTTCTGGATGGAAACCACAGTAATTTTCACTGGGAAATGGACAAAGAGATTTTTATTTTTGGTTGATCATGTGCCATCAAGTTGTTGTCACACAGTTAATAATCACATCAATATATTTTCTCCATGATGATTTGTCTCTGATCTGGTCTTTTGGGTTTTCCAAAAGTACGCCCATTGCAACTATAACTGAGTCAATTCACCTTGCTGCTGATCGTCCTCTTCTCTTTCGTCCCATTTTTCCCAGGACTAGAGTCTTCTCCAGAGAATGTGGCCTTTTCATAATGTGTGCAAAGAAAGAGATTACAATATTCTATTGATTATGATGTCTTCCAAATTGCTATATCTTGTATAAGAATCAAGGGTCTACATTTAACCCACTTCATATACTACTGGTCTTTGGTCAGTGACTTATGGGATTCAGACCTGGCAAGAGAGGCGTATTCCTGGTCCCATGTACTAAGGAATGTCATCATATGGGACCCAGGAAGAATTCCTGCTCTGGCACCTGACCTTTCAATTCCCCTTGAACTTAGGTGGGGTTCTGGCCTTTAAGAAGGGCCTGATGACATGATTACATCACCAGGCTTTTTTTGGGGGGGGCAGGCATCCAAGGATAGTCATGAGCATTTTCAGTGATTATACTGAATGGGATGTATTGTTTGCTATGATTATGTTTTTAGTTTTTAATTATGGTCTAATGTGGTTGTATGCTTGTTTTTATTTATATTTTTATTCTTGTTTTTAGTCATTGTGAGCTATCCAGAATAACTTATGTGAGAGAGGTGGCTATACAAATTTAATAACTAGATAAATTTTGAGGATTAATTACTATTCTTATCCTGTTTAACATTTACATAAAACCAATAAATAAAATCCTCTTTAAAAAATTTAAGATTTTTTTTTCTATATTAGGTGCATGATCATTACTATTTATCTTGGCATTCATCTAACAGTAACTTTCATATTCTTGCTGGCTACTGTGTTGGTTCATTCATCTCCACGGAGATTTGGCAGGAACTTGTTTTTCTTGTGGGTTTGGCATGTTTCTAAATCCTGTTGATGAAGCATTTTAGAGCCATTGAATAATTTATATTTTGGCAAGAAAGAAGCAACTTGAATATTTATTTTTACTTTATAAAGTTGTAACAGTAAGACTGAAAATAAGTGTGGGATGGAGAAGGTAATTAAAATGGATAATTAGTTTGAAACCTGTGCAGTGTTCATGTTTCTGTAATATATTATTTGTTGCATTATTGTATGAGTTGGAATATTTCTCTCCTACTATAACATTTACTGAAACCTCAACACTGATTATTAAAATTATACTTGATCTTTCATGAGAAATACCAAATCTCACAACATGTTGGTATCTACAAATAATGTATTGCATAATAGATGTTCTGGTGTCAGAACTGCAAAAATTGATTAACCTTTTATTGCCTTAAGGGGAAAGCTGAATTTCTTCTAGGATTGCAATGGGCACTGCTTTGCCCACTACTTTTGAATAACGTTCCCGTTGTTCCACTAAGCTGATTCCAGAAATGATTGATTAGTTTACTGTTTTTATTGCTAATAATGTGATATACATCCATAGATATTTTTATTCAGAGATTCCTATTAAAAATTAATGAGACAAAATTTAGAGTTGGCCAGGAAATGATAGTAATCTTTGAAATTTCTAAATCTTCATTTTATCTATCTTACATATTAGAAACAAACAAAATATTTTTAAAGGTGGCAGAAATTTGTAAACATGATGATTTGTAGCTTCATAAAATGTGTATCTGAAAGTAAATATTTTAGACATGATTCATAGTTCATAGTTAATAATTTGTGAACCACCCAGAGTTGTTTGCTAAAATGGGCGTCTATAGTAATCAAACAAACAAGCCAGCATTTATTATATACGGAGCTGAAGCAGTAAAAAGCTCTACTATACATCTTAACCATGTCGCATTTTTCTTTCCTTTTTTTCAGTGTTGAGGGTGAAGCTGCTGGAAGTGAAACTGGCACACACCTGGATAGTTCATCTGCTTATCATCAAGGAGCTATAACTCACAGTTCAGCTCTAAGTCCAGATCATTATGACCATTCTCCATATGGTCTATATTCTATCTCCCCTGGACAGCAAAGGCCCCGGAGGCCGAAGCTTCAGCACTCAACGTCAATATTAAGAAAACAAGCAGAAGAAGAAGCTATTAAAAGGTCACGGTCTCTTTCAGAAAGCTATGAACTCTCATCTGACTTGCAGGATAAACAGGTATTTGAGCTGTGCTGCTGTATTAATCAAATTTTAAAAAAGAAATGTACTAATTATTAACTTTCTTGAGATTTGTTTTCCCCAGGAGCCTCTAGAATTTAGCGTTTTTGTGTACCGGTAGTCCTTGATTTGCAACCACAATTATGACTTTCTGTTGCTAAGCAAGGTGATAGTTAAGTGTGTCACACTTTTCCCCCCAGTTGCTAAGCAAATCACTGTAGTCGTTAAATGAATCACACATTTGTTAAGCAAGTCTGGGCTTTGCCCGTTCACTTCGCTTATTGTAAGCCAGCTGGTCAGGTTGAAAATGGCAATCATGTGACACACACACACACAACTGTTGCAACCATCATAAAGTCATTCTGGTTTCCATCATCCAAATTCTAATAATGTGAGTGTAAGGAAGCTGTAAGGGACACGGTGGCTCAATGGCTAAGACACTGAGCTTATAGATCAGAAAGATCAGCAGTTCAGCAATTCGAATTCCTAGCGCTGCATAATGGAGTGAGCTCCCATTACTTGTCCCAGCTTCTGCCAGCCTAGCAGTTCGAAAGCATGTAAAAATGCAAGTAGAAAAATAGGGACCACTTTGGTGGGAAGGTAACAGTATTATGTGCACCTTCGACATTTAGTCATGCTGGCCACATGACCACGGAGATGTCTTTGGACAGCACTGGCTCTTTGGGTTTGAAATGGAGATGAGCACCACCCCCTAGAGTCGGGAACGACTAGCACATATGTGCGAGGGGAACCTTTACTTTTAAGGAAGCTATGATGGTCATAAGTTCAAAAACCAGTCATAAGTCACTTTTTTTCAGTGTTGTTGTAACGTCAAACAACATCAGGGTATTGTAATAATTTTGACTTGGAACTTCCCAGTTTATAGCTGGCAGAAGTAGCATTCAGAGAACATCTTTATTCCTGATAATTGGACAGGAATGGTATTTTGCTCTCCCTGTTCTGGAAGCACCTGCTTTCCTGGCCAGTTTCTCTGGAGTGTGCTGAAAGATACCATATCATTGCTGTTCCATCCTCTTCTCTCTTTTCTGAACTTCCTTTCATAACACAGCTAATGACCATGGAGCATAAGGAAGACCTGAGTGACTCCAGCTACTTCACCTGTTCAGCTGTTCTCCAGCTTCTTGGCAAACATGTTTGCAGAGTAGCTTCCAGTGGGAAATATTGTGTGTAACAAGGAGTTGTTGCACTGCTGAAAAGGAGAGGAGAAAAAGGCAGAATTTCCTCTTACTTGCTTCCCACTGCTATTAAAGTCTTTTCAGCAGTGTTGCTCATCTCAGGTGGAAAACACAGGGAAAGCAATAATCACTGTTACTTAGAGCTTTATATGCTGCAACTCTTTAAGTTGTAAGCCAATGCTGCTTTGGGAAAGGAAGGCAGAGGGAAAAACAAAAGTAGCATAGTATCCCTCAACAACTTGTCCTAACAGTAGAAGGGTGAGCATCCTCTCTGGTCAAGCAGCAGAAGCAAAACATGTGCTTCTGCTTTGGGCTCTATCACAGTACTCTGTCATTTGAAGATGCGGGGGAAGAAACAGATATTGTCTCTTCGGTTTCCAAAATTTTTCTCACCATTGGTCCAGAAACTAGCTACACAGTTAGCACTGGTATATAGCCTACTATTACTCGGTAGAAAGTGCAAGTTACTCCAAAA
Organism: Pseudoxenodon macrops; assembly: GCA_032467955.1. Lineage (NCBI taxonomy): Eukaryota > Metazoa > Chordata > Lepidosauria > Squamata > Pseudoxenodontidae > Pseudoxenodon > Pseudoxenodon macrops. Next base: position 121,340 of record JANHFT010002607.1, on the reverse strand, counting down.
GTCTCTTTATGCTTCAAGATGACTATTTTACATCTGCAACAGCCTTATGAGGGAGATGCACCATAAGCTGAAATCATAATTGATTGGAAACCTCAAAACTTCCTGCTTTCCAAACTTTCCAAGTAATTATAACTGGAGAATACCAAATGGCAATTGGTTGTCTTTTTTTTTTTAATATGACATAATGTATGTTTTAGGCTGCTTCCCATTAAAAATAATCAGAAAATAACCCACAGTTGCAGGAATTATAATATCAAGAAAGGGTGACATGTACCAAATTGAAAACAAAACATTTTTTTCATCAGACAACTGCCAATATCTGTTTCTTGGCAGAATTGGAAACGATTTTCAGGCATATTTGCTTCTTTTTAAGGGGATTATGTTCAGGTTTCAAATGATAGGATTCTGTTCAGAGGATTTATGTTGTCATTCAGGAAATAATGATGATATGGTTACTTAAAAAGCAATGCCATATAGGTGGCCAAAGTGAGATGGTTAAAAAAAGGATCTCTATTAAATAGTGAAGCTTTTTATTTAATACGTTTCTGGTTAATAATATATAACGATTCCCTTCCTTTTTGACCCATGAAACTTTTGTATTATGTATGAAAAGGCTTCACTGTTGCAGTTCTCGGGCTAATGAATTCCTCCTCATGCAATCCTTATGATGATTTGAGTTTGAAAGCCATGCTTTAGAGATTATATATTATAAAATGCATTCTCTTTTTAGGTTGAAATGCTAGAACGAAAATATGGAGGCCGTCTCATAACTAGACATGCTGCTCGAACTATACAGACTGCTTTCCGCCAGTATCAGATGAACAAAAACTTTGAGCGGCTTAGAAGTTCTATGTCTGAAAATCGTATGTCAAGACGCATTGTTCTATCCAATATGAGAATGCAGTTTTCATTTGAAGGACCTGAGAAAGTTCACAGTTCCTACTTTGAGGGAAAGCAAGTTTCTGTTACAAATGATGGATCAAAAATAGGAGCCCTTGTCCAGTCTGGATGTAATGATCTTGCTGAATCAGCTACAATGAAATCTCCAGCAGCTTCCACGGACTTTGCTGATGCCATAACGGAATTGGAGGATGCTTTTTCAAGACAAGTAAAATCTCTTGCAGAATCCATTGATGATGCATTAAACTGTCGTAGTTTGCATTCTGATGAGGTACAGATACCTGACCAAGTCAGAAGTCGTGAAGTAGAAAGAGAGAGTTGTGGTCCAACTAAATCAACAAGCCATAATGTTGATCATAGGAAACTTGATGAAATGACTGCTTCCTACAGTGATGTTACGTTATATATCGATGAGGAAGAATTATCCCCACCACTTCCCCTTTCTCATCCTTTAGAAAGACCATCGAGCACAGAGTCTGACTTGAGACTTAGATCAATAAACCCTTCTCAAGAATACTGGTCTATGACACATAAAGACCATAAAATAGACACTGACACAAGCTGTAGGAGTACCCCTTCACTGGAATCCCAAGAACAGAGAATGAGGATGGATCATCTTCCTTTGCTAACCATAGAACCACCAAGTGACAGTTCAGTCGATTTAAGTGACCGTTCTGAAAGAGGATCACTGAAAAGGCAAAATGCATATGATCGGGGAATTAGTAGTCAGCAAGGTAGCCCAAAACACATATCACATGGCCTCCCTAGCAAAGTAATATCCCGAGAAGATCCAGAAACTAGGCATAGACCTAGACCTATTGACAGCCACTTGGCTATTAATGGTACAGCAAATAGGCAAAGCAAATCTGAATCTGATTATTCTGATGGAGATAATGATAGCATCAACAGCACTTCCAATTCTAACGACACAATAAACTGCAGTTCAGAATCATCTTCTCGAGACAGCTTAAGGGAACAAACTTTGAGCAAGCAAACATACCACAAAGAAACTCGTAATAGTTGGGATTCTCCTGCCTTCAGTAATGATATCATCAGGAAACGTCACTATAGAATTGGACTGAATCTTTTTAATAAGTGAGTATGGTGCTTTTTCCTTTTTTTATAAAATGATATTTGCTTGATGCCTTGGGGTTCTTTTATAGCAAGAAGTAATTTATCTCCACACTCATGACTAAACTACCTTGGTAACCTTGCATCATTTCTCATAATTTCATAGTGTGCATTTTTAGCAGGTGGTCTTTTTCAACTTTTAAATAAACTTGTGTTTTCCTTCGTATCAATTTCATAAGAAGTTAAATATTGAAGGCATATTTGAAAAACTCTAGTAGACAATGCAAAAATAGAAAATTAATTACAGAATAGGCCACATTCTCGATGTTCATCTTTTTTTTATTCTCATCCAGTTGCGATGTTACATGTGCCAGCTAAAGAACAGACAAAACCAATAAACAAGTTAATACAGTTATTTGTGCTGGCCAAAAAGTAGGATTAAGACTAGGGATGCCTTCAAAATACAATATGCTTTTATAAATAGCTGCAAAAGTTTTATGTTGTTTTCATAGCTAAGACAGTCATTCTATGCAGCTAGAACTTCTGATTAGTATTGTCTAAATTATGACCACTGTGACACTTCACGGGCATTTGGCACTTAATGGGGAAGTAGTTGCATTGAACTCCAGTAAACCCTTTGCATCTTCCTGATATTTGGAAATTCCCACAGGCAGCTGTTTTGCAACCCACTGTGGAGGCTCCCTGGATGTTCAGCCCTTCATGGGAGGAGGCCTTGACTGCTTCATACTGCCAGGTGTTCCCTGGTGTTTCAAGGCATAGATGGAGGGTGGAAATAGGCAGGTCTGGGGGTTGCAGCAACCCTGCGGCCAGTCATAAGCACAGGTTTTAAATTCCTTCATTCAGCACCATTATAATTTCAGTCACTGAACATTGTCATTAAGTGAGGATTACTGTAGTAATATATTTGTGAGAATTCATTTTTCTTTTCTTGCCTATTAGTTAACATGCTTTGTCATTTAAATAAAATCTTAAACTGCTATTAAAAATTTCACATTTTTTAGTATCTTATTTGGTTAGCACTGGAATCCCTAATGTATATTAGGGTATATATTAATCTTGATGCAATACTCATTTTAATAAAAGTATCCCAAAGATTGAACGGGAGTTTTGTCCATTGAGTTATATCCACTGAGATTATATCTATTCATTTAGATATACTTACAGTAATTCACCATGCTATGATAAACAAGGATGTTATAGAAACTATACAACTTGTAATTCTTAATCGCCTACAATAATCAGCAGATATAGTTCATCCCAAAGAAAATTAAACTTATTGTATAGCCAGAAATAAACCATTTTGCTGTATAACATAAACTATCTTGGCTAATGACTTCATTATTAAGGATTGTCAAAGACAAGTTATGTCAAAATATATGGACTAATATTCAGTGTGAAATGTCACTACAGCTTTAACATTTGATACTGTCTGGTGGAAGAAACCAGTGGTTGAAGAACCAAATTGAAAATTAAATGAAAAAATAAACATCCTAACTGGATCCCACAATGTCATTTAAATAGTTAACAGATGAATCCATTGGTAATAACTGTAACTTCAGGATAAAAATATCAAAATAAAACAAAAAAATGGAATCCATATATTCTTAACATACTTAAAACACATTTCATAAATTCATTCCGGACTGTATCAAACATCTTTTTAGTTTAACAATATTAGAAGATCAGGTTCATCCACAGCTATATTCATAATATCGATCACCAGACAAATGATATAAGATGCTTGTCTATTTTTTAAAATCCATATTGAAATGGGTGTATTACAGATGGTATTATGTTTTATAGTCTCCTAGCTAATGTTGCTGTTAATATTTTAGCATCCACATTAAGGAGAGATGTTGGTCTGTAGCTAGAATATCTTGCATAGTCTTTCTTAATTTTTGGGATTACTGTGATATAAACCTCATGATATAATGAAACGCAGACAGATTAAATGATTACAGGTAGACATTGTTTAGCAAGCACAATCACGACTGTTGACTGCAGTCATTAACTGAAGTGATCACCAAGCAAAACTGACTAAGCGTATGATCTTACGTCAGCTTTCCTTTGCTTTTATAGACCCTGCAAATATCATAAAAATGAGGGTTGATCATAAAGTTACTTTTTCATTATCGTCATAACTGTGGATGGTTGCTAAACAAGATAGTTTCTAAACTAGGACTATCTCTAGACATCCAACGCTGTATGAGCCAACAGTTCTATATTACTCAATAGGAAAGGCAACTGGTGTGGGGGAATTTGCCCAGTTTCATAGTATGCAAGTCCATTGGCTATGATATTTGAAGTGTTCATTATCTTCAGTTAAAATTACTACATAGCTTATTTATAGCAAATCAAAATTTCAGAATATTCCATTTCTTTCAAGACTCACAACTTGGTTAAGTAAATATTGTTTTGAACAATTCTAATATCAGGTTTTCCTTTTCTGTCTTAAACTCTGTGGATCTTTATGTAACCCTCTGTGTTTGCTGATTTATTTTGTTTTGACATCAGTACAGAATCAATCAATATTTATTATGGTCATTAGTACACGTATTTTGTAGTCTCACAAGAAAACGTTTGTACAGATAAATAAGGAGAACTTGTGAGAAATTATCAAGTGTTCTATCATTTGGTGGCTTGACAGTGTCAGATTGTTAATGAGTATTAGATCCTAAAATAATGTTTCTTCAAAGAAGGGTTGACTTTCATAAACAGTTAGAATTGTTTTGCTCAATTGTGCAAAAGAAAACATGCTTTTTTGTTAACGACAAGGATTTTTTTTGGGGGGGAAACTAGACTAAGTAATTATTTGCTGCTTCATGAGACATTTTAGCTCACTTTTTCCAATTCAGCTTTTTTGTATAGTTGGTTTCCTCATTTTTCCAACTAATGCTGAATAATATATATTCCAGGAATAGGGCAAACAAGTACGAATTTGGTGAATCACAGTGGAAGGTTTGGACTTCACATATTTATTTATATACCTTACTGTATGAAAAACGTTTTTAAACAATTGACTAATCATTTGCATTCTATAGCACCGAGGTCTGGGGTGGGGGGGGAAACCCAACCACTGCTAACTTGCATACTTTTGATACTCATTTCAATTTGACCCATGCTGCACAAAATTAAAGTGGGATGAACAATTGAATCTCCCGCTATCCACAGAGAAGGAGCGTCTCAGGTAGGACCAACGCCTCTTCTTGGACTCTCCCGCTGTAACACATTCTTGGACACTCCCGCTATCCACAGAGATATTAATTTCTTAAGATGTTTACCTGAGAAAAGGACATTCACACTATCTCAATAGCCAAGCTAACAATGTCGTTAAAATCTATGATACAGACATCCAGACTATCCCATCCCTATTTCCTGGTATCTTTTCTTTAATCTTTCCCCCTCCCACAATAGAATTTAGCAAGTCTATTTTGTAGACTCAGTAAAATGCATTTGTTATTTTTGTGTTTGTGTGAACATCTCAAAAAAGTCTTGAAAACTTTAGCAGATTTCCAGTAAAAAAATTACTGATAACTCTTTAATGATTTGATAGTTATATATCTCCTTTAAGCATTGAAGCATCAACTTGCTTCATTTGAAAGTCCAGTACATCTTCTGCATCCTTCTCATTACTTGTCACATTTATATACACATTCAGATTAATTTTAAACTTATCCAGAATATCTTGTTCTTCTTTCATTACATCCTAAACTAAACTGTCCATCTATTCATCATTTTCTGACAATTTCAAAGACCTTCTGTCATAAATTTTTCATACTCTTCCATCAAGCAACTCACTGCTAGAATATTTCTTTCTAATTTTTTTTATCCTCTAGTTCCCTCTAGTATCCAACTGTTAAAGTCCCATTATCTTGTTCGACTAATGAAAGGGCAAACAATATGCACACAGAAAAAAAATCTTCCAAGGATTTAAAATTGTAATTTCAAGTTCATCAGAACCCTTAATCCATTATTCAGGTTTCTGAAGTCCATATTCTAAGCACCCTTTTGCTGTTTAATACAGAAAGTAATATTTTTTCAAAAACATTTTAAACCGCATTTAAAAAATCTTTCTCTAAGGAGAAGGTAACAACCTAGCAAATGCAGTATAGCGTGCTGTTCTGAAATATCTTAATCTTTCTAAACGATTTGAAAAAAGCACAAATCCAAAGTATTAAGGCTTGGGTGAGTTTAATGTCCCTAAAAAAAGTCTGCATTGATGCCTGAGCAAAGATGGTTCCACTCTCATCTTCTCAACTCCCAATCATTCAACCCATAAGATCATGTAAAACAAGAATTTCTGCAGTTTATTCTTGAGGAGCAGTGTACAGTGTCTTATGGGTTCCGAGAAGATCTCCTCTTATTTCAGGGAGATATTGGTGGCTGGGATTCTGCATCAAGCTTCTCTTCTCCATCATAACACATTACTAAAATGTGTAGTTTGCCATAGCACTCAACTGGAAGTCCAAACCATCCCATTTTCAAAGAGTCTGAAAATATTGCTGTTCAGAAAAGCATTTCTGATATTGAAGATATTGCTGCCCAAATGGTAAACACATTTGGACCTTGCTATTTATATTGTTCATTTTTATATATTAATTATGTGTTATTACTGGAAAGATACTCGAGGTCAACATATAAGCCAAATAAATAAAATAATCTTATTTATATCTGCATTACATATTACTCCACAACACTAGAATAAGTAGCAATACTTTTCTTTTACATTTATATAATCAAGAATCATAAAAAGGAATAAGCTATAATGTATAACTTGAATCAATCCATGGATAGATTCAAGCTACAGATTAATGGAATGATGGGCTCTTTTTTTAAGATAAGGGTGCCAAAGTTTCTTTTGCAACCATGTAAAGAAAGTATATAAATGTTCCCAAATATTGAAAAAGTCAATTTCATTGAGAAAGCCCTGAAAACTGAAATTATTATATCATTCCTATCCTATCAGGCCCATGCTTTTCTCATATAAAACATTTTTGGCAAATAATTTGCTCAAAGAGATATCTGGGTTACGATTCAGCAAAATGTCACCATCTCAATGCCTTCACTAGTGACCAAGATTGTGAAATGCTAACCAGAAAAAAGGAGCTTGTTGGCTTCCAGAGTTATGCAATAGTTAGATTAACACATTTCATGTGTTATTGCATTTCTTGTTCTTTGGAATTCAGCATAGCTTGGCTTCCATAGGAAAAATAGAGACAGATGCTTGTTAGAAAATTGCTTTAAAAATAAGGAACAAAAAGCAAGAGGCAAATAGTAATATTGTCCCAATGAGATAAACAGCAAATAAAAACAGGAGAAATATAATCAATATATTGAATCTAAAACACTATATGTATAATCAGAGTAAACAGTTGATAACCATGATAGCCCTTAAACATGCATCTAACCAAGTGCAAAAAACGATTTACTATACAATGCTTTGTGCAATCGGTTATGTCAGCTGATCTGACTTTGTATATTACAGTAACTCATGATTACAAATTTTTAAGACAGATTTTTACCAGTTCCGTGTACCCGGGATGTCAATTTTCCTATTTAATTATAGTAAGAAGGAGGTGGTGGTGATAATTATCTTCTTTTATTTCTTTGCCCATGCAGATCTTGACAGAACTTAAATAATTTCAAGGAGGATTACATTTTAAGACCATTTCCCCCATTTAGGCAATCTCCAAAACTGTGAATTTGTATAACAAAATTTTTAGCAATGGCATTTTGATAAAACAATTCAGCGAGACTTCAGGTACCGTGTTTCCCCGAAAATACGACCTGTCCTGATAATAAGACCAACCCTGCTTTTCGGGGTCGGCGTAAATATACACCCTCCCCCGAAAATAAGCCCTCCTGAAGGGGTGGGCGGGGCCAGCATAGCGGGCAGCCC